>SNQJ01S0045073.1:11426-49482 GCA_010110895.2 Picea sitchensis
GTACAATGCATAGGAAAAAACCAAAAGATGAGAAGGAACAAAAAATAGTTGCTAAGCAATTGTGTCCTTCACTCCATGAAGACCTCACAACTGTGCAATTTTGTGCTTGTTGAAGATTTTGTTGAAGATGTAGATGTCTGCGTTGAACTAATGAAGTAGATTCACCAGTGAGATGTCCAAAGATATCCACATTCTATTTTTGTAGTGAAGAAGATCCAAATGAATTTTGGATGAAACTTTAAAAATCATGGGACCATTTTTGGAAAAATGCTAAAAATTTACGGATTTTAAAATTCTCATAACTTCACTTTCGAGACTCCGTTTCGAACAATTTTTTTTGAAATCGGGTATTTTTACGAGAAACATTAAATATACAATTTGTTTCTACAAAGTCTTCTCATAAGATATCATAATTGAATATAATGTACGTGACCCCCTCTTTTTTCTACCGAGATCCATGCATGGTGAATGCATGTTGCTCCTGAGATGCATGCATGACACAAAAAAATTTCTGCATGTGACTATTGAGATGCATGCATAATATTTTTCGTATGAAATTCGGTAAAAAAATATTAAATGGATTAGACATCATGTGCAATTAATGGAATACAAATTTGTGCATATACTTGTGTAGAAGACTCTTTGGAATAAGAGGCTTGATCTTTTGATGGTTTCTCTTTCGGCTCTATCTTTTCAATTTCCTACATGAACCTCCAATATTCCTGATGGTTTCTTTTTTGGTCCTACTCACAATATTCTTTATTCTAAAATAGAACCTCCAATCTAGTTTATAGTTCATTTGGAGTTGAGTCTCATGATTAATCATATAATTGGTGGAGAATTTCAGGAGAAATAGACAAGAAGAAACATCCTATGACCATATATTGTCTATTGAGAAAGTCATTTTTATCATCGGTGGAATCAAACTCTACTTCCATTGCCATAGTTATTTGGTACAAGCCTCTGCATCTGAGTTGAAGAAGAATTTTTGGCTTCCACTCCAAATAGTTATGAGGCGTGAGAAGTATTGCCGGTGAATAATCCATTTTTTCGACGTTCTTCAATCTTCAGTACTTGCAAAAAGAGTATGGTGTGTCTTTTTCCTAGCAATTTGTCAGCTCTGATACCATGTAAATGTGGATGAACTTGCATAGATAAGATCTATGTAGAAAATAACATACACAGTTTGCAAAAGAAATGAGAAAAGACGAAAGAGAGAGAGAGAGAGCATCAAGAATTGTATTAACCATATTTCGCACTCAAAGAGTGGATAAATTACAATAGATATAGGTTACATAGGTAACTAATGCAACATAGTAGTGATCTATAGTGATCTAGACACTCACTAACATACCATGGAATGAACTTCCACCTATTCCTAGTTAACTGATCCATGCAATCGTGTGTTATCTAAGACAAAGGTGTGGAAGTGATAGAGACACATGCAACTACTAGTGATAAAACTAATGTTTCCATGCATGAGTAATTTCCACTGATCTAACTGAGTGTAAATGATTCTGTAAAGAGGAACACCATATTTTGTAGGAGAATATTTCTTAGAGAGAATATTCTCATATAAGGAATCGTTCTCAACATTGAACTATCAAAATTAGTAAAATAATTCTAAATGAGTGTTTAATATCTCCAACACAACAAAAACTAATTTAAGTTTATTTAAATTTATAATTAAAAAAATAAATATTATTTTATTATTTTTATGACAAAATAAATTAAAAAAAAGAAGTTATGGCTAATAAATTATGAAATTTGGTTTTATTTAAATGTTTTGAAAATTGGATCTTTATCTACATTTAATTCTAAAAGAATAGAATATGGCTTATAAATTCTTTTGTTTGCAAATTATAAAGGAATATTGTGTACAAGTTATTTTGAAGTGATTTAACATATTAGAGATAATGCTCCCCTAGTTCCACAAATCATTTAATGATTTTTTTTTTTTTTGGTAAATTTAGGTGTTTTTCTTAATTCACATTTCTCAATATTCAAGATTAGGATAGTAAATGATAATCAATGATTGGTTCACAAATACTATAAATATGTCACATTGTGAGATTTAAACTTAGATTAGAAAGGATAACAGATTTTCTTTAAATTTCATCTTATTAATAACTTTAATTTAGTTTTAATATTTATATTTTAAATTAAATTCAATAATAATTGATTTTTTTTTTACATATGATTGCACCTACTCTTTACCAAATATTATGGAAGAGATGTTGTCACTTATATAAAACAAAAATGATGAAAAAATATGTACATTAAAAAAACACAACTCTCTTTTAAAATAAAAAAATAAAATTAATCTTTAAAATAAATAAATTTAAATTTATATTAATTAAATAATTTTACAAGACTAAATAAAAAATATTTTAAATTCAAATTAATATAATCTCTCCATCCTTATCTCAAATATCCCTTTATAAATATTCGGATTCACTCAAAATACTCTATAAAAAAAATATACTAATGATTCATATACATGTTATTACATATGTATTAATGTGTAGATTTACATGAGAAAAGGCTTCTTAAAATTAATGGAGCAATGATATTTATACAATTTATTAGTATTATATCAATACAATAATAACACCGTAATCTGATGGATTGTTTTTTTTTTTAGTGGGATTATATTAATTGAAATTTTAATATATATATATATATATATATATATATATATAAAATGAAAAAGGTCTCCTTGTATGTAGCTAACCAATGCACCCCAGCAGAAAAAGGTCTCCTTGTATGTAGCTAACCAATGCACCCCAGCACCACCATTGAAATATATCGAGCAAGGTGATGATAAGGTGGTTGTTTGAGGTAATTTTCATATTTGGTTTGATGTGTTTTTAAGATTGTCTAAAGGATTTATTAATTTATTATTCATTGTAAAGTGATCCCTAAACCAAACCATTCAAATCTAGAAATTAAAATTGTCGTTGTAAAACTTACATAAAATGTAGGAAATTATTATAACAAACAAATTACAACACCCATAAAATTTAATTCTCAAATTGAATTATAAATTAGTATAAAATAGGAATAAAACAATGAATAAACCTAGGGTTTGCACAACTTGTAAAATATGAAATTTAACTTGCACGGTACCACATTTTTAGATGACCGAATTTACAATTAACCTTCTTGGTTTAGGGTAATCCATTGAATATGTTACAATATGTCATGACGGAAATAAAATATGAAGACATAAAATATTTTATTGTTTTGAAAATTTCCGAACTGAAAAGATAACTTACTTGAAACTATCTTGGACCTTTCGGAGATGACATTATCATGAACTATGGAATGAAGTATGTAAAGAGACTTGATAGGAATAATAGCTATAAATTCATGTCCATTATTTATGATGAACAACCATGTCATTTATCGGTACGAGTTATTCAAAACTTATCTGAATGTTTGACAGGTATTCAAGAATAATTGTTGGGTCTTCGAGGTAGCCTACATAATTTTTATTCCTCCCTTTTTTGTCTTCAAGAATTCCTCTGCATTGACATTCTTGAAAATCATCGTCAAATCATGAATGCTGAATATCTTCTTTAAAAAATATGGAGCTAAAGATATGGGAGCTTCTCCTTGTAACGAGATTTTTTTTTTTTCTTCTCAAACTTGTTTATACACAATTTATACACAATGCATATAAGAATGAAACACTAAAAAATAAGGAAATAGGGAAAACCTTATGGGAAAAAACCCCATCAAGGTATAATGCATAAGGAAAAACAAAAAGATGATAAGAAACAAAAACCAGTTGCTAAGCAATTGCGTCCTTCACTCCATAAAGACCTCGCAACTGTGCACGTTTGTGCTTGTTGAAGATTTTGTTGAAGATGTATATATCTACACTGATCTAATGAAGTAGATGCACCAGTGAGATGTCCAAACATATCCACTTTCCCTTTTTGTAATGAATAAGATCCAAATGAAGTTCGGATGAAACTTTGAAAATCGTGCGACCATTTTTGGAAAAATGTTGAAAATTACAGATTTTAAAACTCTCATAACTTCACTTCCGAGACTCCATTTCGAATGATATTTGTTTTGAAATTGGGTATTTTTACGAGAAAAAACAAAATATACAATTTTTTTCTACAATGTCTTCTTAGAAGATATCATAATTGAATCTAATGTATGCAATCCCCTTTTTTTCTCTTGAAATGCACGCATGGTGCATGCATGTTGCTCCTGAGATGCATGCAGGACACATGAAAATATTTTTGCATGTGACTATTGAGATGCATGCATGATATTTTTTGTATGAAATTAAGTTAAAAAATATGAAATGGATTAGACATCATCTGCAATTAATGGAACATGAATTGTGTAGATACTTGTGTAGAAGACTCTTCAGAACAAGAGGCTTGATCTTTTGATGGTTTCTCTTCTGACTCTATCTTTTCAATCTCCTACATGAAATCTTCACAATATTCTTTATTCCAAAATAGAACCTCCAATATAGTCTATAGTTCATCTGGAGTTGAGTCTTGTGATTCATCATATAATTGGTGGATAATTTTAGGAGAAATAGACAAGAAGATGCATCCTATGGCCATATCTTGTCTATTGAGAAATTCATTTTTCTCATCAGTGGAATAAGGCTCTACTTCCATTGCCATAGTTATTTGGTACAAGCCTCAGCATCTGAGCTAAAGAAGAATTTTTGACTTCCACTCCAAATAATTATGAGGTGTGAGAAGTATTGTCGGTCAATAATCCATTTTTTTGGCGTTCTTCAATCTTTAGTACCTGCAAAAAGAGTATGGCGTGTCTTTTTCCTAGCAATCTGTCGACTCTGATACCATGTAAATGTGGATGAACCTGCATAGATAAGATCTATCTATAAAAGGACATACAACGTTTGCAAAAGAAATGAGAGAGAGAGAGAGAGAGAGAGAGAGAGAGCATCAAGAATTGTATTAACCGTATTTCACACTCAAAGAGTGGATAATTTACAATAGATATAGGTTACATGGGTAACTAATGTGCTATAGTAGTGATCTAGAGTGATCCAGACACTCACTAACAAACCCTGGAGTGAACTGCCACCTATTCCTAGTTAACTGATCCATGCAATCATGTGTTAACTAAGACACATATGTGGAAGTGAGAGAGACACATGCAACTGTTGGTGATAAAACCAAAGTTTCCATGCATGAGTGACTTCCACTAGTCTAAGTGAGTGTAAATGACTTTGAACTAAAGAGGAACACCCTATTTTGTAGGGGAATATTTTTTAGAGAGAATATTCTCATATAAAGAATCGTTCTCGACATTAGACTATCAAAATTAGGAAAATAATTCTAGCTGAGTGTTTAATATCTCCAACACAATAAAAACTAATTTAAATTTATAATTAAAAAAAATAATATTATTTTATTATTTTTATGATAAAATAAATTGAAAATAAATGTTAAGCACTATGATATTTATGAAATTTGGTTTTATTTAAATGTTTTGAAAGTTGGATCTTTATCTACATTAAATTCTAAAAGAATATAGTTTACAAATTCTTTTGTTTGCAAATTATAAAGGAATATATTGTACAAGTTATTTTGAATTGATTTAACATATTAGAGATAATGCTCTTCTAGTCTCACAAATCATTTCATGATTAATTTTTTTTTTGGTTAATGCAATTGTTTTGGAAATTTGTTAGGTATTTTTCTTAATTTGCATTTCCCAAGATTCAAGACTAGGTTAGTAAATGATAATCAACGATTGGTTCAAAAATTCTATAAACATGTCACATTATGAGATTTAAACTTAGATTAGAAAGGATAACAAATTTTCTTTAAACTACTAAAATTCCATTCTATTAATAATTTTAATTTAGTTTCAATATCTATATTTTAAATTAAATTCAATAATAGTTGAAAAATAATTCTACATATCATTGCACCCACCCTATACCAATCATTATAGAGGAAATGTTGTCACTTACATAAAAGAAAAAAGATGAGAAAATATGTACATTAAGAAAACACAGCTCTCTTTTAAAGTAAAAAAATAAAATAAATCTTTAAATTAAATAAATTTAAATTTATATTAATTAATGAATTTTACAAAATTAAATCAAATAATTTTAAATTCAAATTAATATAATCTCTCTATCCTTTGGTTCACTAAAACTACTCTATAACAAATATACTAATTATTCATATACATGTTATTACATATGTAGATTTACATGAGAAAATGCTTCTTAAAAGTTATGGAGCAATGATATTTATACAATCTAATAGTTTACTAAGACATCAATAAAATAATAACACTGTAATATCATGGATTGTTTTTTCTTATAATTAGGTTACACTAATTAAAATTTTGATATATATATAATGAAAAAGGCCTCCTTGTATGCCGCTAACCAATACAACACCATTGAAATATATCGATCAAGGTGATGATAAGGTGGTTGTTCGACGTAATTTCCATATTTGGTTTGATGTGTTTTTAAGATTGTCTAAAGGATTTATAAATTTATTATTCAATGTAAAACGATCCCTAAACCATTCAAATCTAGGAATTAAAAATTGTTGTGGTAACACTTACATAAAATGTAGGAAATTATTATAACAAACAAGTCACAACGCCAATAAAATTTATCTCTCAAAATGAATTATAAACTAGTGTAAAATATGGATAAACCAATGAATAAATCTAGGGTTTGCACCACTTGTAAAATATGAAATTTAACATGCAGGGTACCACATTTTTAGATGACCGAATTTACAATTAACCTTCTTGGTTTAGGGTAATCCATTGAAGATGTGACAATATGTCATGCCGAAAATAGAATATGAAGACATAAAATATTTTATTCTTTTGAAAACTTCCAAATTGAAAAGATAACTCACTTGAAATTATCTTGGACTTTTCGAAGATGACATTATTATGAATTATGGAATGAAGTATGTACAGAGACACCTTAGGAATAATAGCTGTAAATTCATGTCCATTAATTCTGACGAGCAACCATGTCATTTATCAGTACGCATTATTTAGTGAACTTACCTGAATGTTTGAGAGGTATTCAAGAAACATTGTTGGGTCTTCGAGGTAGTCTTATAGAAGTTTTAATCCTCTCTTATTTGTCTTCAAGAATTCCTCTGCGTTGATACTCTTGAAAATCATCGTCATCTCATGAATCATGAATATCTTCTTGAAAAAATAGGGAGCTAAAGATATGGTAGCTTCTCCATGTAACTCAATAATTAATTCTTCTTTCCTTCTTAAACTTGTTTATATACCACGAAATGAATTCCTTGAAATCATAACATTATGGAACGTAACCTACCAATGCAATTCTTGATGTCTAAATCTTGTTTCAATTTTTTTTCGAAGTTGGTAATGTAGAATAGTACATATATGCCTGTGACCACTAAAATATTTGGTCTTCTTGTCCTTAAAGGTTGATAGTATTTCCATAGAAATGTTTCTTTCTTCGAGTTGTCATACATAACCAAGGAGATGGTCTTAATGAACAACTCTTTCAAATTGATATTATTGAAATACACTTGTTTTATTTAACACATTCCATGACTCTTAACTCAAGTATTTTTAATGATAATTAGTATAAAAATTTATGGGAAGTTGTATCGCGAAGCTCATCATTAGTAATGGTATTAATAATTACATGAGTGGTAGTAACTTCCGAAAGGTACAAATTAATGCATGTTCAGAATCATGGTAAGACATAAGATAAGTTTTGTGGGTCGGTGAACAATTAGGTGAGTGGATGAGTGGGACAAGCCAAACTAGAAAAGAGGCTAAATAATTAATATTTCAAAGGATGTTGAGGAAATAAAAAGGAATCAATACTTAAAAATTATCTTAAGAAGAATAATTTTGGAAGAATAGGAAGCAAGATAGAAGAGGGAGGAAGAAGAAAAGAAAAGAGAAGAGGAAGTCAGATGTTTGGATCACATGGAGACTAGGACTTCCTATCGAATTGTATGCAACACCCTAGGCACATACATGATAAGGGGGAATCTACCTCTATGTGATATTGTTTTATGGAAATTCATCCCTTCCAAATTAGGTGTAGTTGTGGTTATAGATTCAATTCTTTTTGAAAAAAACAAAGGAAGAGTAGTGAATCAATAACACAAAAAAATAAAACCATAAGGAATTCTCGATCTCACTATCACTATTGAGACAACATTTATGGAAGACATGAGAACAAATCCTATTCCCACAAATTTTGCAACTACCACCTTTTCCTAATATTTTGAGTTTATCATCTGAAGTATGCCTAAATAAATTTAATAATACAAACAAAAAGTGGAAAACATGGAATAAGAGGTGGCCCATTGCAAGGTAGACATGAAAAACCTATTTGAGTTCAAGGATTATGACTTCAAACTCTAATATATACTTATAACAATTTATAGGATAATGTATTCCATGCTCCGCGATTTCTATAATCACCTGACCCAATTTCCCACCTACATGGAGAATGTCAAAGAAAAAAAGGTAGTGTTGTATGGATTTCAACATAGTATGGATGAATTGAAGAAGTGGTAAGGAAAAGAGAGAGATTTTCTAGAATAATTTATGACAATGACTAAATGAGAATGTCATCATTATTATGCGACTTTTGCAAAATATCAAGTAGCAAGTACATCACTCGATAAAACCATCACTTATTCCATAAACAACTACAAATGTTTACACATTGTTGCTGAAAAAGTGATAGAAAGATGTCACCTTCCACAACTTCTAGACATGGGTTCACCACGACCCTATTGACGTTTGAATATGCCAGGACCGAAACAAAAACCTCACAAGGATATTAATACCCTTGTGTTTTTAAATAGGTGGTAATCCTCTTTGGATTATAATTTTATTTAAATATGTTATATCCAAAATAATATAAGACTCTTGTCAAATGGTTGAATATGACTCTTTATGGCTCAATAAAAAATTGAAATACTAAAACAAAAAGATATATATAAGGAGAATTCGTGAGAAATGGAATAGGAACCTCAAACATCACACAATGTAGAAAGTAATAGAATCCTCACATCCATCAGAGTTTAATAAAAATTATGATCACCTTCAAATAAAATAAATGGTCCAATGGCACAAGCAAACTTTGAAAGAGTACTACTTATTAAGCTCAAAAGAAGATTTTGATATATTGACTTCAAATATTCTATACTAAAAAAATAGAGTTAGAAAACACAATAAAAACTGATCATAACTTAGTTCTCTCGAATTTCTCAAAAATGATAATGTATGATATAGTACATGAAATTTGAAGGTGTTTGTCCATAAATGGACTTGGATTGGGGACCCATGGACCATAAAAAATATTTACAAGAAATATGATGAAGAGAAGAACATGGAGTGGAGCACAAGAAACATGATCTGGAAAGAAGACAAGGTGGAAGTTATCAGAATTTAGTTACACTTTTCCAATTAAAGAATAAATATAACTTTATGAAATCTCATAAGGAAGAAGGTATGTAATTAGTATGGAATTGTTGTGATGTTATATCTCTATTTCATTTTCTTGTCAATGTGCCTTTTATATCTTTTCACGATACAATTATGTGGTTTGTTGTAACCACTTCCATTGGAAATTCAACAATCTTGGTTATAGCTATATATAGCCATTTTTGAATAAAATCTCTTAATGGGGAAACAATTACTTCTTTCTTTACTTTGATACTTAAAAATTCACTCTCAATATCACTATGGCCAATAGATAAATTTTGCAATATAGTCTCAATGTCCTCATTTTTATTTGTATGCTCAACAAGCGAATTATCAATGTCATCATAAGTGTACTTAACCATACTATCAAATTTTTTGACCGATGATTTCTTCATATTATCAACTTGATATTAAAATTTGTATCTGCTCACGATCATTGAATTTGAGATTAAGTTTGGATTTGAAACCTCAATAATGGAGCCCTTGATATCCAAACCATTAATCTTTTAGTATGCCTCAGTCTTTTTCTGTGATAATTCTTTTAATTGATTTATCAACCCCTTTAATGTATTAATTCTTTCAATCCAACATGCCTTTAATTTTTTTATATGACTATGGGAGGAAAAATATTCATTTTTCCTTCTATGGTCTGACATTTTCAAGACTTTCGCTACAAACATAGAAAACCCATCTGTGAAGAATCCTTCATAATTATTCAAATCTACATTCAAATATTGTTTAGTATTTTGAATTCTTACAACGAGAATGGAAAAATATTTTTCCAAGTCTCATAAATCTAAAATGAGCTACAATATTTTCTTTATTTTCTTTTCAACCAAATGTCGAGTAGCAATTATTGATCTTGAAATTAATTTTACTCTCAAATTTGATTATGGGGTTCTTTGAAGATTCCTTCCAGGTTGTATCGTGGCGACTGGGGTAGCCAATATAGGTGGGGTCATGAGAGATGATTTCAATTACTTGAATCTATCTTTAAGTATGCGATTTTATTCTTCCATATTAACTATTGAAAAGTGCAATGCATCCCCTATAATTCTATGAATTGAAGATAGTTTTGATGGAAACATGTTTATAGTATCAGTGATGGGCCACGACATTCCTTTCTTATTCTTCAAGATTCTTTTAAAAGTCAATTAATTTTAAGTCTTATCAAATAAAACATTCTACAAAGAAAAAGTTTCTTCATCAGAGAAGACTTCATCTTAAACAGCTAATGCAATGGGCTGTACATTTTCTTGGGTGTGTTCTTCATCATTTGGAAATTGGATATTTTCAATATCCACATCCAAGTCCATATTATCAAGCAATATATCAGCTTCAAATATGTTTTGTTTTTCTTCCTCTTGTTGGGAATTGATCCTTTTCCTTTTGACTTGTAATTTATGAGGGTTTTCTAGACTTCCTTGAGGAGAATTACTTTCTCCATCATCACCAGAATTGTTACTTGGGGTTTTTCTTGGTTGGGCCATTGTATACTAAGGATTCACCTTAGACAAAAGAATTTTATGAGAAACAAAAGGCGACTAAGCATTTGTTTAATTTGAGGGTTTCCCTCTTTGCTTGTGACCTTTGGTAGTACTCACAATGGTTTCTATGTCACCAAATTATTTATTAACACACTAAACATGGGGTTATGATTGTCACCCTCTTCTTCTCCAAATATGAATGTATTGATCATTGTGGGGATAAGCCCAACTACTTCCATATGATTATAAAAAAGGTTGTTAGGATCAAACCCTTTGATCTCTTCTGCAAAGTTCAAATTAAACAGGTTAAAGTAAGAGGCATATTCATCAATTTTTGGAATTGCCCTTAAGAAAATTTCACCCAATTTCGAAGGGAGGGGAATGAACTATTTTTTCCTTTTCTCATAGAAAGAATGAAACTAAAACTTATACTGCCTCACCACTTCTATGATAAATAATTTTTTAGGAACATAATATAAATAATTTTTTAGGAACATAATAGGAGAGGTATAAATGATTTTCATGAGAAAAAAAAATCCTAATGATGTTGTAGTTATTCATTTTCTCTAGAATTCCCTTTTTATCCAAGAATATTGATGCTTCCAATGAAAGCCTCTAAGTATCTTCCCCAAAAAGTAATATCTTAAATTCAGAGACAAAATCATTATAAACTTCATAAAAACAATGGATAACTTTTTTCTTCCAAAGAGATTGATAACCCATAGTCACATGGTCAATATTTGGATTTACCCTTTTTCCAACACGTAGAACTATAAAAGCATGAAAATGTGTAATAGAAAATAGCAGATACACTACCATATAAAACTTATCTTCTCTTCTAAAATTGATCAAATTTCCAAAACTTTCATTCGATATGATAATTTCCCAATAAAAAACAACATCCTCATGAACTGTAAATTATAAAATATACAGGTCACTGGGGAATAGTTGTTGTAGAACCCTAAACCATAACTCTAGTAAACAACCAAGAAATTTCTTGATAGGGGTCCTTTAAAGAGCTAACCTGGATTATGGATAGGTGTTTCGAAATCATAGTAGGGTCGTGTAGATCAGGGATAATTTTAAGGATGGAAATTTGTTTTTAAATGTAGAAACGTCGATGAATTTTACTAGTCCTTGATATGCAAACTATAAAGTGTTTAGCGATATTTTTGTAAAAATATTCAAATTTCTAAGGATTTTGTATAGTTTTAATAAAATTTTGGCGATTTTTAAGGTAAAATAATTTTATCTTATAGAATTTGGACGAATAAGTTTTAGAATGGCGAATATTGTTTTGGGGAAATCATGGAAAATTATCCCATGAGTGAAATTGAGCCCTTAAAATTATCCCTATTGTAAATATTCCTGCAAGAGATCGATTCCATTATATTTCCCTTTACGAAGATTTATGACATATTTTCCTTTGTACGTTAGGTTTGGCTCTGGTAGATTTAACATTTTCTTGAAGATTGAAGGTGCCAATGAAACAAGGGAGTCTCTTTGTACACAAATGATTATTATATTATGGAAAAATTTGAAAATGCACCAGATGGCGATGTCTTTGCATTTGAAAACCTCAGGGACACAACTAGCCCTAATGTCCAGACTTTGTTACTATTTTTGTTTGGAAGCGTTGAATAATACCAATATGCCCTCGACTATTGATAATTGGGATCCTCTCTAACGATTAGATTTAATTTATACAGAAATGATGTCATGTTTCATCTATCTTCAATAGGCTGACAAACTTCATTGCTCAAAACAGTAAAATAATATTTTACGTTAGATCTTTGATTGATAACATTACATTGAAATAAATTAGATTTTACTCAATAGAAACATCATTAATAACAACCTTTTCATAATTTAATTTAGTAGTTGAGTTTGTAGAATTAATATTTACTTTGATTCGAGAAATGTGAAGAGGAAGAACATGTCATGACGAGGTAGTAGACTAGGATATTTCAAATGAGAATGTGAGTCCACGCGTCCTCTGTGATAGAAAAAATGGCTAAGTATGGATTCTTGTTGGATGGACTTATGAGGATGAGATATATAAAAAAATGAAAATATGAGTCCAGGAGTCCGCAAAATGAAAAATAAAATAAGTGGAAGGAAGAGGTCAAGAGAGAAAAGTGATATGTTGTGAGTCCATGATTTATCCAACCCACGAATAAAAAATAAAATAACTATGGAAAAGGTGTAAGTCCTAATGGTAGGATATGGCGGTGAAAATTAAGGGAGGGAATCATACTTAGGGAAAAATACAAGTGTAGAATAATAAAAGAAGGAAGAAGTTATAAGGTTCAAAAGGCCCATGAAAAATGTTTTAAATGAGATAGATAAAAGTATTATATGTAAGGGAATCACAATTGGGATGAATTTGAGGATTTCCAAGGAGGTCCTAAAAGAATGTATTGATATCCCTTTCAATAAAATTAACTTGATTAATTATTTTCTTAGCACACTAAAGAGGATTGTGGGCCATGCCTATATAATTAGTGTTGTATGAAGTGGCATTTTAACAATAAATTTTTAGGTGCATCCTAGGCATATCTTCACAACATGAGGTGTGGGAAACCCACCTAGAAGAAAAAACACATCGTCAACTATGACCATTGTGAAAGATAATTTAGAATTTAGAATATTCTTTAGAAATAATCAACCAAGGAAGTTGAAAATTGAAAAGTATATAACTTTCAAAAGGAAGCCAAGAATAAAAAATGAAGGTATAGAATGAAAGCTTATAAAAGGCAATTGACTTTCTATAGAAAGGGCTTTTGGATTATTGAGATCTTGTAAAATAATTTCAAATATTCTAATGGGAGGAATTCCTCCGGGCCAATTTGAAGGAGGAGCACTAGTGTTTAGTATTATGTATGTTGAGAATTATTTTTACTATTTATGTCATTATTGGCATCACTATTAGATGCACTATTCTATTGTATACTTTTTTAAATGAATATTATAATCATTTCTTTTCCTTTGTGAAAAGTTTTCTTTGGGATGGTGACTATGAGGGTTAAAATTCTATTGTGATAATAGATTTCTGTTTTTTTCATTCATGTTCATGTATATATGTTTCTTCTTTTCTTGAACCACTTTATATTCTACAAATACAAATAGAAACATATGACTAATCTCATGATGACTAGTTAAAATATTCTCTTATATAGGATAGGTTAAATACAACTACATTATGCATATAGATTAGAAGCACTATACATTTTTTCCTATCACAATCCATTCCATATTCATCTAATGATTGATAAGACAACATAAATATGGGTTCTTATTCCAAATAATGTATATTCTAAATGGGACTCTACATTGGAGAGAAACAATAGTTGTTGATGAGGCAAATTTTCTCACCACAACAAAACCTTATTATTTTTTTTAAAAAACCCTATAACAAATATTTCCAACATCTAGAGGATTTATTACTAGTTCCCATCAAAATCCAATAACTATTTCACATGATTCATTGTTGAAATTTGTATACAACCATTTTCCTATTGTTCACAGAGAACCAAAGTAGAGAAAATTCACACAAATATTACAAAAACAACTAGAGAGATAGGAGCAATAATGAGAAAAAGAATAGAATTTTATTAAATCTACATGAATAGTAGGATGAATAATACACCCAATATATATCTCATGGATAAGTGAATGCTCTATAGATAGGTCACTACAAGGAGAACACATTCTTGCATAGGTTTTTACAGAACCTCCTCGAAAAGTTCTTCCCTTAGTTGTTTATAGAAGAGGTTGTTAGTGAAGGAGGGAAGACATAGGCTTTTATGAATGTTTTTTTTTTCGGTGTGCCTTTGTGGAACACATGAACCAATGATTAAATTTTCAAATTCCCCTTCATTGTTCATAGTGGAGGTAGGCCGTAGGAGTTTTTTGTAGAGTCTTTTCTATCGATGTTCCTTTAAGGAATATATGCATCGACGCGTTAATGAACAATAACATCCCGATGTGTTGATGTTCTAGTAACACCTCCATACTTTATAATAAAATTACATGCATGGAGTAAATCACATTGGTTCCATTGAACAACACATATGAGTGAGCCTAAATATCTAATGGCACATGACGATAGGGTAAATAAAAAAAATTACGAAACCGATTTTCATTGTTACAATGCGTCATGTGCTTTCAAAATCTAAAGAAAGCATAAATTCTCACCTCTTTTTGGTGCACCTTATGGTTTATACGCCATCAGGCACATCTAAAAACTACCACACTGGTGCTTGAATGCTATATCTCCCTGTCACTTTTTATAGTAGAGGCGGGTCACATGACATTTTTGCGATGACTTTTTAATTGGTGCGTCTTTAAGGAATCTATGCACTAGTGCGTTAATGAACAATAACGCCCTCATGATTCCATGTTCCAGTAGCACCACCATACTTTACAACAAAATTACATGTGTCAAATAAATCGCACCAGTGTCGTTGAACTACACACACTAGTGTGCTTAGTTGTCTAAAGACACATCGATCTAGGGTAAATAAAAACATTACCAAGCAGATTTTCATTTTTATAGTGCATCCCATGCTTTCAAACTCTTAAGAAAGTATCAGTGCTCACTGTTTTTCTCAATTAGCCTCATTTATGGTGCTCTACATTGACTTGGATAGCTCCATTGTTGGATTCCACACATTTCCAAATTTTAGAAATTACCACAATTTTTTGTTTCCTATAAATGGTGAAATCATTCATCCCGAGGAAAGAATAGAACATATAAGTTATTTAATACCTTCCTATTTTTATTTTCATCCAATCAAAATTACAATTTAGCTTGAAATTTGACATTTTTTCATTTTTTTTGTAATTTCACATGGTGGGCTTGAACAGTTCAGCTCACCCCAAAGCGGTGTGTACTATGTTAAATACACTATGAAAACTACCACCAATGAATATATATATATCCACATCAGTTATTTTATATATGTCTACATTGGTGTATTTCAAACTAGAACATTTCAATAAATTACCAAAAAGAAAAACGTTGCATCCTTTGGAATGACTTGACACCAATGAAAAATGGACTTATACCCATACTAGAGCATTGGACTTCATTAACCACATTGTTATCTCAATGATATATAAAATTTAACCTAACGATGCACCAAATTTAATTAATCACTTCGAGGTGTACTTGAAACATAACGCCCCAGAGAGTTAATGTTTAAATGCACCACCATACTTTATAATAAAATTATACACATTGAATTAATTTCATTTGTTTCATTTCATATTACACCTCGGTGTTCCTAAATGTCGAAAAGAACACCAAAGTAGGTTAAATTAAAAAAAAAATACCAAACCGATTTTCATTGTTACAATACATCCTGTGCTTCCAAAATCTCAAGAAAGAACCGACACTAACACTTCTTCCTAGGACACCCTATTCCCAATTCTCTACATCGACTTTAATCTATGTAAACACCTTGGCCAAGTTTGCATTGTCCATGTTTATCTAATATTACATTTTTTTCTTTTGTTGTTTCTGGGAGCCTATGAAAAGGTTCAAGTACATTATAATATATCATGATTATTTCTCTAGAATTAAACAAAAATCAGAATATTCAATTCAAAATATCATAAATTACCTTCCAGGGCTAGGTGGTGTCTTTCCTTCACTTCTAAATTCACTCTCCTTAGCGTCCTCCTGTATATTCTTCCATTCCCTCTCAGGAATGACTAGAGGATGATCATAAATAGGGTTGTTTTTCAATTGAACTCTATATTGATCTCTGGCATATTTAAAAAATGTACCACCCTTCAAGGTGGTTTCATACTTGTTGCATATATCACCAAACAAGCCAACCATATGGTCTATAAGATACTTTTTCAAATCTTTGTTATGGTAATTCCATTGTGTGAAAATGGTAGTCCCGAAGATCTATAGAGCCTTTTCGTGCAAGGTCATGTAAAAAATATTGTTTCCTGAAAAATGATATGATAATTAGATTAAAATAATATGAAAAATGTAAGTTTCAATCAAATGGCAGGAACTATTTAGCATATTCAAAAATACCTGGGATTGTTTGTATCTTCAAGGGAATCAATTTTTCATCCACCAATAAGTTAATGGAGAGTGTTCCCAAGCTTTGAACATGTGTTTCCCCAGGATGATAATGATGATCTGGCTATACATAACCAATATCCTCATGAGATTTTCTCTATAGACCCTCATGAGAATGGTCTCATGGGCCCTAGAAATTTCATTCCTCTTAGCCACAAATGAAGAGGAAAATACTCTTGAAGGTATGCGACTCGTGTTGGGACGATCTCAAGTTTGTGCATCAGTGCCACCAACAACATCCCCATGACTAGGTTGTTCCCCAATAAACAAATGGAAAAACTCCTATAGAAATAAAATGTTAGAGTATTTCTCATATAATGGTAACGTATACAAATTTCATAAAACAATTATGTATGAAAGAATATATATTTTTTTAAATTGTGCTTACCCCAAACTGTTCTATGTCCTGTCTTAAAATTTCCATCATTTTTTTCCCTCCTCTAGAAGTGGCTTAGACTAAGCCAATTCAATGTATTTGATATTTTCTTTTTTCAAGGCCTTTTTAATTGTTCCCACTCGGTTGACAGAATAATATATTTCATTAAAAATATAATGATGCTTGGACGGTGTGTTCATCGATATCAACAAACAAACATGGTAATTAAATTATTCTAAGAAGGAATTGATATGAAAGTCACTGTTATACCTGCTCTGAGCTAGTCAATGCCTTCCCATGATCACCCTGCCACATTATAAGATGTAGGACAATTTAGAATGTTATAAAAAATAATATAAGAAGCATGAGCTATTAAAATGTATGTTTCTGATATAAAATGGAAAACATTAATTGCATGTTTGATATATTTGTAGAACATTTTTACCCTCGTAATACCAATGCTTCCATTAATTTGATTCAAATTATAATAGATCAACAACTCTTCCCCTGCATCTAATGTGTTCATTGCACATATGAATATTTGATTTCATTCATGCCCATCAAATATACAATTGGGTTTATTTCTTGTCATCCCTGGTCTTGTACTATTAATAGTCCCTTCAATATTACCTAATGCCTTTGTCCTTCCATAAATATATATCATCACTCATTTATTGTGATCACTATATTTTAGTTGTATGTAATTCATAGTGATGACATATCTCCTCATATTTGGCATATCGGACCAACCTCAACTAATATCCATAGTTGTAGCATGGTCCAACATACTAGATCAACTAAACAAGTCCTCCATATTTCACCTTTATTTTATCCATGGAGAATAGTCTTGTTATCGCACAATCTATACTTTCCCAAAGCCTAAAGGAAAGTAGGCATGGATTGACGAAACGTAGAGGTAGTCCTATGATTGTCACCTCGATAGGATATCTTTTTCTATTTAGGAGGATAAGAAACTCACTAGTCCAGATTTAGGAGAGGAACGAACTGATTACAGAATAAATACCATAAACACAGAGATATGAAGAATAACAAAAATATTCAGTGAAAAATATCTTCTATTAAATAATGAAATATGATGAAACTGTAAAACTGCAAAACTTAAACTTGCTCGAATGGTAGTAGTTATCTCTGAGAAGAGATGTGGATTCTACGTGCATTCGTCTGAGAATGATGAATCAAAATGAGGATCCATAGGCCCTTTTAATATTACTCATGAATGCCAAACCCCTATAAATCCAAAAACCTAACCCTAGAGGGTGAAATTCCAAAAGTCATGTGGGCCCTATGGGTAAGTTGGTGTAATTTGGTACCTCAACTTCTTAGGGTCATAACTTTTGCATACGACCTCTGTTTTAGGCTCATGATAGCCCGTTGGAAAGGCCTTTCACAAAAATACACACTTCACTGCCAGAGTGTGACTCTGTCTACATTCTGGCTTTGGTGAGCCAAAAAAACAATGTTCAGGGCCCCAAAATAGCTCCGAAAGTACAACAAGATGTGTTGACATGAAAACATACAAAATAGGTCAATTGGATTACGCGAGAGGCAACCCGTATCCACATGGAGAATGTGTGAGGATTCATACAACCCCATATATGTATAACTCACAATTATAAAGTAGTACAGAAAGACGTGCTGAACAAAAACGGACACAAGGAGCCAGTTGGAATAGGTGGGTGGCCACTAGTATTCATCTGGATAAATCCTCCCCCCTTAGGAAGAAATGGTCTCGATTGCATTGAGTTCCCCCATCAGGTGTGGAAAATTCTATTGGATTTGGCCCCAGGTGAGCCACTTGCCTTGGTGTAGGAGTTTCCCTACCTTGACAACTCGATAAAGTTGGATCTTCTGTTGGCGAGTGCCCTTGACCTATGTGTCCACTATCTGATTGGTGGATGCTTGTTCCATGCAGTCAGGGTTGAGATCTATTGGTTTCAGTTGTTCAACGATCTCATAGGTGTCCAACAATGGTGGAAAATATGGTTGAAGGAGGTCCACATTGAATATTGGATGTAGACCAAGGAAGGGTGGAGTGTTGAGCTCAAAAGAATTTGTATCCACAACCTTTGTGATAGTGTAAGGCCCATAACAAAGTGGTCGAAGCTTCCAATGGGGCCCGATGAGATGATCCTTCTGCAAATGTAACCAAACTTTGTCGCCAACCTGAAACTGGTATGGTACTCTATGTTTATCATGTCGCTACTTGTACTTATCATTGGATTTCTACAAAATATCCTGGACCTATTGGTGGATGTGATGAATCCACTCAATGAATCTAGTGGCTTTGTCTATTTCATACTGATCAGGGGAACATTTTGTCTCTGCAGTGGCAAGAGGAAGGGAAACATCAATGGGTCCCAAGGGTTGGAATTCCAGTCCCACTTGAAATGGGCTATGGTCAGTGGAACTATGGATAGCCCTATTGTAATTGCGTTGGACATATGCGAGACTATTTTCCCATGTATGTGGATTCTTAGAATTGTACATGCGAAAGATATGCACAATCATATTATTGACGAAATCAGTTTGAATATGGGTTTGGGGGTGGAACAAAGTGGATTTTGTGAGCTTTGTGTCCAACAGAGACCAGAGACTCAACCAAAAGGTGTTGAGGAACTTGTTGTATCAGTCAGAGATGATGGTATGTGGTATTCCAAAGTGAACCCAAACACGTTCGAAGAAGAGCTTGGAAGTATCTGACACAGTGGCATTCTTCTTATAGGCTATGAGGATGGCCATCTTTGAAAACTTATCAACGACCACAAACACCCAGTCATTTCCATGCTTGGTGGATGACAATCCAAACATGTAATCCATGGAGATGGATTCCCATGGTTTCGCTAGAATAGGAAGAGGGATGTATAAGCCTTGCTCCTTGATGGTCATCTTGGCAATGGTGCAGGTAGTGAAAGATATGATATACTTGTTGACGTCCTGTCAAAGTTTTGGCCAATAAAAATGTTTCTGATGTACAATCATGATTTTCTCTACGCCAAAATGTCCTGCCACTCGATTGTAGTGGGATTCCCAAATCATCTTTGCTTGCTCGATTGTAGGAACATAGAGATGGCCCAGGTGGCATAAGAGTTTGTCTTGAATGTGAAAATCAATGACAGTGGTGCCTATACCCAAGAGCTGATATGTGGTGGTGAAGTGCAGATCTTGCTAGTAAAATTGGGGCCACTCCGATGTTTCATGTCTGTAAGAATGGAGCACAATGGTAAGTGCAGCCACAGGAGGTCAACTGAGGCAGTCAATGAAACGATTGGAGATACATGTCTGATACATTATGTTGAGATGGAAATGCTATAGGTAGGTGGACCACTTCTGATGGTGGTTGTTCTGCAATTGCCCCTATGTCTGTATGAACTATAGAGGCTTGTGATCTATTTGTATGATCGTCTCTATCCCCATAATGTAATGTTTCCATTGACGATAGGCTTGTACAATGGAATACATTTCCTTGTGATAGGTGGGGTATTTACAAATAGTATGAAAGAGTGTATCACTATGGTATGCCATTGGATGCCCGTGCTGAGTGAAAACTGCACCCACAGGATAGTCAGATGCATCAGTATTAATCTTGAATGGTTGTTACAGATCGAGAAAAGAGAGTACTAGAGCTAACTACAAAAAATGTTTTAGATATTCAAATTCTTGTTGATTCTCCTTCCTCTACATGAAATTGGACCTACCACTACCCTTGGTGACTTGGCTGAGGGTCGAGGAAATATGGGAGAATCCCAACACGAATCATTGATAAAAATTGGTGAGTTCTAGGAATCTTTGAAGCTCGGTCAGTGTGGTCGGGGCTGACCAGTCACAAATGACTTGGATATTAGCTATATCAACATGTACCCCATGCTCATCAATAATGTATCCCAGTTATTGGATCATGTTCATGCCAAAAGATAATTTTTCCAAGTTGGCATAAATCTTGTGTTGTCGTAGAGTTCTCAAAACCTGCTGAATACGCTGCATGTGATCCTCCCACGTTCTGTTGAAGATGAGGATGCAATCCAAATATACTACCACAAAGGATTTGGTGAAGGGTATCAATACATCATCCATCAACCTCATGAAAGTGGTTGGTGCATTTGTTAAACCAAAGGCCATGACTAGTCATTCATAGAGACCTTCCTTAGACTTGAAGGATGTCTTCTAGACATCTGTTGGTTTGATGGGAACTTGGTGGTATCCATACTTCAAGTCAATCTTGATGAAGAAATTTCCCCCCTTGAGTTGGTCAAGAATGTCATCAATCTTGGGAATGGGATAGTGGTTCCTGATGATGATTTTTTTTAAGGTTCTCTAATCAATGCAGAGTCGCCAAGTCCTATCCTTCTTTTGTACCAGTACAATTGGGCTTCCGCAAGGGGAGGATATGGGTCTGATGTTCCCCTTTTGTAGAATCTCTTTGATCTGATTCCTGATTTCGTCATTCTCCATCAATGAGCACCGATAGACCAGTCCATTAGGTAGAGGTGCGTTAGGGGTCAGATTAATTGGATGCTTGACTTAGTAATGTGTCGGTACCCTTGCAAGTGAGATGAAGATGTATCTATATTCTTCCATAATCTCGTCCACTTTCTTCTATTGAAAATATAGATGTTTTGTAGAGGCCACGGATGTGGCGAAGACCTTCTACTTACTGTTAGCATGGATCACAAAGAAGATGAACTTCCCGCTTTGTGAAATGAACTTACTACATTGCTTAGTAGAGATTAAAGAAATAGCAGTAGGTGGTGCCACCTTTGGGATCTTGTACAATTGTCTACCCAAAGTAATAATAACACTACGGGGTCTAGACTCATATAGAACATGATGCTTCCACAAATATGGTTGTCCTACAAGAACATTAGAAACTTCAAGGGGAGAAATATCACACAATACCTTATATTTGAAAGGCTTGATGTCGTAGGACAGACGACACTATTGGCTGACAAAAAGATCTCTTCCTTGACGAAGCCAGTCAATGGTGTAGGGTTTTGGGTGCAGTTTCCTTGGAAGGCTCAATGACTTGATGACCTCTACTAAAATCAGGCTCTTCTGAATACCGATGTCAAAATGAAGTGAATCAGAGCCCCCATGACCCACATATGCGAGTGAAAGAGGCATTCCCCTTCCTCTGGTTTTTCTGGTTTTCTTAGACGGACTTTGGTGGTAGTGACCAAGGCACTCAGTTCAATATAGATAATATGATTCCCTCCTTCAAGATTTGATCTGGAATCAGAATTAGCCTCTGACTCGAAATCCTTCAACTTGACCATGAGGGACTTCTTAGAGTGACATTCATCGATGTTGTGCCAAGGAATTTTATGGTACTCACACCATTTTCCCGTGTCCTTCTTTGCCTTCTCATTGCCCTTCTTGTGTTGTGGCTTGGATGGATTGTCTTGAGGGCAGCCATCATGACTTGGTCCCCTGCTATGTGGGTTGGGGTTGCCTTTTCCCTACTTCGGATGTGAGGGGTTTGTAGATCCAAACTCTTATCATTTCCACTTAATTTTTTTCTCGATCTTGACAGCGTATTTATAAGTTGTGCCCAATGAAGCAATGTCCTGGAAATCCATTTCTATTTGAATGTATCTATGCAAACAATTGTTGTATTTGATCACTAGATGATGCTAAGAATCTTTGATACCCAATTTCGTGTGAAGGGTATAGGCAATATTAGTGAATTTTGGTACTCTCTAGTCCCTTTCTTGGCATATGGTGGTCCATTTGGTGTACTGGTCCTTGTAGCTTCCAACAGGGTAGTATTGTTCTTTAATGGTGTCCCGGAAGGAATTCCATATATGGGCCACCACAAAAATTGAAAATTCCTCCACGAACCTTTGGTCAGAGTAGGTATCCCACCATTATTTAACATGGGGAATGACCTTGAGGAGTGCAAAATTGATATTTTCCCAATCGGAAAAATTGTGGACAAAAAATATCCTTCAAGCATATTTAACCATTTATCTACAACATCCGCATCTATCAGTCCTTCAAATAATGGAATATCAAAATTTACCTATACCTTGAAGGGGGTTGCAGGGAAACCTAATGAAGATTCTTCTCTCGTGGGAAACCATCGAAGGATCTGCGCGAAGTTTTACATCATTTTGTTCCTTTTTCACGTGAGGGCTTCCTCGAGCAACATTTTAATAGGATCTCTTACTCCATCATCTTTCTTTTTCTCTCCCATGGTTTTTTATTAGGCTCGACACAAGCGATATGGTAATGGATCGATTGGTTCGAGTCACAACTTCTTGTACCCAGACCTTGTCGCGGACATGCACGAAGAAAAATAAAAGAAGAGAAGACCGTTATGATACCACTGATCTAGATTTAGGAGTGGAACAAGCTGATTACATACTGAATACCATAAACATGGATATAGGAAGAATAACACAAATATTCAGTGAAGAATATCTTCTACTAAAGAATGAAATAGCTGGTTGAAACTGTAGAACTGAAACTTGCTCGAATGGTGGTATCTATCTCTGAGAAGAGATGTGGCTGCTATGTGCATCCATATGATTAGAATGGATTACAATGAGGCTCCATAGGCCCTTTTCATATTACTCATAAATGTCAAAACCCTAGACATCCAAAAACCTAACCCTAGAAGGTGAAACACCAAAAGTCATGAGGGCCCTATGGGTAAGTTGGTGTAATTTGGTACCTGAACTTCCTAGGGTCATAAATTTTTCATACAACCTCTGTTTTATGTGTGTGATATCCCATTGGAATGGTGTTTTAGATAAATACACATTCCACTATCAGACTCTAACTTTGTCTATAGTCTGACTATGGAGAGCCAAAAAAACAATGTTTAGGGCCCTAAAACAACCCTAAAAGTACCACAAGATGTGATGAAATGAAAACATACAAAATAGGCCATTTTTTTTAGGCAAGAGGCCACCCGTATCCACCTAGAGAATGTGTGAGGATTCAAACAACCTCAGAAGTGTAGAACTCACAATTATAAAGCAATATAGAAAGATTTGCTTAACAAAAGCATACACGAGGAGCCAGTTGGAATAGGTGGGTGGCCAGAAATATCCATCTGGATCACTCACTCCAAGGGATACATCCCAAGACCTAGTTGGTTGATGAAGGGTAAAAATACCAGGAAAAACCTACCCCTCTCTCTAGGCCAACCAAAGAAAGAAACCACTTGGTAAAGTTTAAAGGGGAAAAATGAAAAGGGAATGAATGGTACCTTCCCTTTACCAATGAAACAACAAACGTTAACAATAAGAAACTATATCAATGTTTCAAATCAATGACTTCAATATATAAATATGCTACTTAAAGGCTCTTATGTATAGACAAAAGATAGAGTTCATAGCAGTAACAACATGTCCATAAATTGCAAGTTGTGATGACAAGCATATATAAAGACTTTACAAATTTGATAGTACCTTGTCATTCACAATTTCAATATTTAAAAAGAGTCAATAAGTAACTTCAATAGAATTTAAAAACACTTGCAACAATAGTAGAATAATAATTATGACAACAACAAAACCACTTTAGAAAATCACTTAGTTTAGGAAATTAGACACACTTTAGTATATATTTATCTAGTAACTTGCCTAATAAAAATGTTGGGTGATTTTATGGACAATTTAAGGGTTGTTAAGGGGATGAAATGATGGATGTAATAGTAGTTATAATATCAACAATGAACTTAAACAAATTCATAATTTCACACTTAGAACAATAGCTAATGGAAGACTAGAGCCTTGGGATGATAGCACCTAGGCTAGTGCAAATTTCTAGGTTAGATTTAGAGGTTAGTATGTTGATTAGGGCTGATAAATAAAGGTTGTAGAAGAAATTATAGTAGCAAAAGTATGGTTGTTAGTGTTAGTAAGAATTTTCAAGAAGATAGTTTGAGAGTTTGTTTTCATCTCCATCCACAAGAGTATACCAATCAGTGCCTTTAGGGTTTTATGGAGTCACTAATAGTAACTATATCAATTGGGAAATAAAATAATGATAATGATTATCTGAGGTAACATGTAGATGAAAGAGGTGTTGGCACTTCATGGCCTCAAGCATCCAAATATTTAAGGGAGGTTTTACTAGAGAGTAGGCACTTCTAGGCCCGACCATACCTTCCTTCCTTAGCTTTTTTGAAAGACAATTTATTGTCGATTAGAATGAGATTACTAGAGAGATAGAAATTTAGGGCTCTAATAATCTCTCCTAAGAAAATGTATAATTGGCAAGATCAAGCTACTAGTAGAGTTATAGGGAGAAAGAAGCATTAATTTTTGTTTCTCAAATTCTCCCCTAGGGTTTAAACAAGAAATTTCATAATCTTAGACATGAAACAAGTAAATTTTACCAAAAAAAACTATTGCATGAATAAAGGTGCACATTTTCCACTTACTTCACCAAGAATAATCAAGTCAAAACCTAGTTGAAGACCATTTCACCATGAAAAATTCCAAAATACACCACCACAAAGCTCTCCCAAGAGATGCACAGTTATTTCATCCAATGACCCTTAAAGAGGGAGAAGCTTTCAAACCACCACTTGTGTGTGATGAGTTCTCATCAAACATATGTCACTTTATGTCTATTTATACCAAAATTTGACCTTTAATTATTTTAGGTCAAAATATCAGGGTCGTTGTGGCGAGTTTACTACAAAATTACATTTTTACCAAAATAAATTCAATTTCCATCGAAATAGGCCTCCAAAGGTGGTGTCATTCCCTCCTAGGGTGACATTGGGCCTCAAAATGCCTAAACATTTCCCACACGTGCTTGGACCAGGTTCACATAGTGTTCGCCAACGAGAAGGTTGTAACTCTTGTAATCTTCACATGTGAATAAAATAATTTTGTTTATGTCCCAAATATTATGATTTTGTGATTATTTGTTTAATGCATTCACATTTGTATCTCAACCCTAACATTGATGAGTAGAGATAGACTATCTTGTAGCTTTGTTGCTTAAATTGTTTGTAGGTCAACTTTGGGAGGAGACTAGAAGTCCAAGAAACTACAAGGGAGAAGGAGGTCTACACCAACTGAAAGGACCTAAGGCACACCCTCTTTTCCTTATCTTATCTTTTAAGGTCAGATTGTTTGGGGTAGTTTAGAAATATGATTGTATTTTAAGGGAGATCAATGGTCTACCTATACTCTGACCCAATATAGTAATAAGGATATTTTCCCCACTAGAAGAATTGGTGACTCCACTGGGGAGTCTCTCTAGGGTATTAGAGGGGGGAATTTTGGTTTTAATTAGATTCTTTATTTCCCTTTGAGTTTTTATCAAGTTTAATGAGTCTTTTAAGGGTCTCTAGTCACCTCCAAGGTGGCTACCAACTTTGCCTGCCTAGTCAGTGTGCTTAGTCTTTTTCTTTTTTGAAAATATCATAGGCGTAGGTGTTGTTCTTTGGATCAACACGCATACATACACAATATGCATGGTAGATAACCCATGTACATACGTAGGTTGTTGGTGCAACAACCCACATCTCTATGTCTTGAAGGTGTTTTTTAAAAAGAATAGTTTTTCTCTTATTTAATAAAATATTTGGGCTTCTCACGACTTTCTTGGACTTTACAGAGTCTACGTTAGTGGACTTAGCTTGGGTTAGATATTCAGGTTCAACATGTTTCTTTCTTTTCTTTTGTTTTCCCTAGAGGTTTAGAGTGAACTTTCAAGTTTTAGATCCTCCTTAAGTTTCTTTTGAATCTCTGCATTTACACAATTGGCCTTGGATCTTTGTCAACCTTGGGTTTTTTTCACTTTGTCTTGTTTATGCTTAGAAAAAGAAAAAAAATATGTTTTACTTTGGTTTTCTTGTTAAAATTTCAAAAAAAAAAATTGCATTTTAGTTTGATAAGCGTGGCCTAGGTTGTTTGTTGCAAAAGAAAATTTCACTCAAATTTATTCCTTTTCTTTCTTGTGAAAAGAATAAGTAGTTTTAAATCATGAAATGAAAAACACGTAAAGAATAAGTAGTTTTAAATCATGAAATGAAAAACACGTTTTCTAGAAACTTTCAGTTATAAGATCTTCAGACATTAATTTGAAAAGTTGATATTTACAAAGGTTGTACAAGAGTTTTCTTTAAATTCAAAATGTCTAATTGAATTTTTCATATAAATGATCTAAAGATATATTTGTCTTCATATCTTCCAAACACCACTAGTTTCACGACCATATCCTGTTTGCAAATCAAGCCCATTAAATTAACACTTAACTTAAAATCTATTATATTTTATGTTTGTAGTGTTCACAGACTAGCTTAGGATTTTAGGACCTTGAAATAGGTGTGAAGAGGAAACTCTTCAAGGTCGTTTAAAACAAAAATTGGAATCTGAGATAGGTATTGTCTAAAGTCCAACATCATAAGACTTAGCGGGGACCCCCCTCTAACACAGGGGATAAAAAAAAGGTCGCATAAGGAAAGGTATAGGAGATAACCCCTCCAAAGTCGGACCAAGCATAGAGGGGTTTGTATATTAAGGGTATTTCTTGGGAAAAATATTGATCTCACTTTTCTATGGAGCCTCGTGGACCTTGAATCGATTTGATATCCTCAGTTTTCTTCTAAACCAATTTCTTTTGGCACCTTTGAAGGGATTCAAACTTGTTATCCTACTCATTATGATGAACCCGACTATCGAATGTACCTGCCTGATGACTAACTGCAAGCTGGAAACTTAGTTGCCTATTTTTACAGACTTACACAGGTGACTATGGGGGTATACCACAGTACCTAGGGAAAATGTCGGATCACTCTTTGCAGAGTATATCCATAGGGTGCTTCCATGTTCGAGTTCAACTTTCAATGGTAAGTTTCTCTAGTGTTGATTGGCGTAACTGTCATTCCCACTAGTTAGTTGTCTCCTTGATTTATCTTTAGGAACAATTTATTAGTGTTTTTTCTATGATTCACACTAGTCAAACCTTACTATGTTGGTTGATCATTTCACAAGGTGGAAGATCAACAAATCCACCGGTTGCATAGGCTTTAGGGCCTGTCGTTGGTTACTTTGGAGCCACCTCCACCACCATTAAGGCACATTCTTGATGCAGACCTCCTGCCCTCAGGCCGAGATCTGCACAGAATCTTCACTAAAACCATGCCAAGGGTTAATCAAACCCTTTGTTTAAGCCACAAAGGACTTTGAGTTTCGGTAGTTGGAGAGTCCCTATATATCCCACAGCTCTTGACAAATGTCGAAATGTGAATTGTCAACAAGGGTTGACCACTCCAACGCACACCACTTGTTGCCACTAAATTCAGCTTTTCAGGACTTGAGAAAACGACCCAATAATCATTCCTCTTGCCTTATGATTTCCCTTATTTCGGAATGTCGGAATGCCGAAATGGGCTCAACGTCCCATCGAATGCATGATTGATGGTCTTTTGGGACTCTGTGTACTAGGAGTTCATGATTCTCGATCCCAACTCACTCCCCATGCCAATTCTTGAATTCCGAAATAGAGACCCTTTTTTGAGATTTCACGTACCGAGAGTTTGAAACTATCGGTTCCAAAAATCACTTTTATCCTCTACTTCTCGGACCCTGAAATGCCGAAATGCCAAAATTCCACTCCGATGACACTTCGTGTTTCATGACTTTGGGGTTTTCAATGCAAAGCGCCCCGGCTCCTTGTCATCAGGATTTACGAAATGCTGAAACCCGATATGCCAAAATGTCAATGTTTCACACCAAAGGCACGTCGCATTTTGCAACTTCAGGGTTTTCAATGCCAAGGGTCCCGATCCTTTTTTATTAGAGTTTTCGATATGCCAAACTCTGAAATACCAAAATTTTGATTCCCTTTCGCGAACTGAGAGTTTTAGTGACCAAGGGTTTTGAATTGCACTCTGAACCTACGAGTCCCAAATTCCTGAAATGATTTGACGGCTTAGAGAGACCACGATCAACAGTCCATGTTTATTCTTGATGTCAGGATGGAAAATTTGTCCAACTCCTAACCACCTTGCAGCTCCTCTGGATCTGACGGTCCTCACGACTTCCCAAGTTCTCCACGGAGAATTCTGACCACTAGATGCACTCCTCAAGGACTTTTGTCCAAACGAATCAGTGTTCTCCCTCCTGAACTTAACTTCTATGAGATGATTTGAGCCTATGTCTTCCTTTGAACACTTCAAAGGTTAAATCCCTCCTGAGATTTCACTTATAAACTCAAGCTTCCAAAAGGATCCCTGCTCGCACTCCTTGCGGAAAACTTTCAAATAACCTTTAGTTATTTGGATCTCTGACCCAGTGCACTTCTTGCAATGGTGGTCCTTCAACCTTTCTTATAGATTTATAAAATCCAAGGCTTCAATTGGCCTATGCACACCTTCAACGAATCTGTGCTCCACTTTCACTTTAGCTAGTATGAGAACAACGGTATCTCTCCTGAGCTTTCTGAGATAAAACTCAGATCCTCGTCAATGCAAACCTTGCAGACGTTCACTGCACTCCTTGCAGGAATTCTTAGGAAGAGAAACAATTGAAACTCATTATTCTCCTCTTCGAGACTTCATACATTCAACATGAAATCATACACATAACATAGCATTGAAGCAAATGCATACAGAGAAACAAAGCAACTGTAAACATACCATTCAACAAATGTAAATAGTAAGCATCATAACACCATGAAAATTGAGTCAAAGCTTCATATATTAACTCAAGTGCTCCTGTACATGGGTTATTCTCTATAGTTCTCTGCTACAACTCTACAGCTTATGAATTCTGAATGATCATCCCCAAAAGTTACAATGATACAACTATGAGGGTGTCTATATTCATTTTCCCTCCTATGCTTCTAAAACTGTCTAATCTAGCATTCATATCTACCTACTTTACATTAACAGACTTAAATGCCTAATACATCTAACAGATGAGAGTAATCTCTCTAGATCTGTTCATATCTCCAAGACCTAAATGTAAGTACACCTTTTCCTAGCTATTACATTAATGCTTCAAATTTCAAAATTTAAAACGTTTTCATAAAAACATGCTCCTTTTTCCCATCTGCACGTCCAGTTGTTTCTTTGTCTAGGCGCGTGCTTTAGATTTGGATTTGTACAATGCTCTTGCATCAATGCTTGATCAGGAAGGATCATTCGAAGCCTGAGCTGTAGAAAAATGTACCCGACTTTCCATATTCAGAGGAATCCATCATCTCTGACTTCAAGACTTAAGGTTTCATGTCAGAAAATCCTCCGATCACTGACTTATCAACACCTCTTTTAATTCAGATAGTCCCCCTCGTGGTGACTTCTCCTGAACATCAATTCATTTGGCAAGCGATGATGGAAAAAAACGTTGCTACTTCCTATGGGAGTCCCCGTACTCCCATTATGACTACTGTTGGAGGGGGAATTGTGCCTCCTCCCACACCTCTGCCTATTAGGAACAAAACTATCCTGACACCCATGACTTCAGGAAGTGGTTCGATTCCTTTGACAGATTAAACCATTGTTCATATCATTTAGAATGCGACAGACGCTCCCTTCTCATATGGGATGCCCGATTTTGATTTCAACTCAGTTTTTACTTACTCTACTTTATGGACCATGGGTCTTTGGATAGGGAGCTCTAACGCTCCCTTGTAAGGATCAGCCATGGGTACCACTGCCTCGTTTAATACTATTCCTTATGGTGAGGTTCATATACCTCCTCCATCCCCTTCTCTTAGTGGCATGTTTCAATAGCCAATCGATCCTAACGCTAACTATAATTTGTTCAGTGGGGGCAGTTTTGGACCTTCATCCTACACAACGTCGATGGGATCAATGTTGTTCTCTTTTTTTGGTGCATTTCGAAATAATATTTTTTCTTCGTCTTCTTTCTCAACTGGGGGAAATCCCAACTTTGGTCAACAAAACCACATGCAAGGCGTTATTCCTTCACAGGGAGCGATGACAGGAGTATACTCCAAAAAATGTCTTTGGAATCCTTGGTAGGGATTGTTTCAATCGCTAGGGATGTCGATCGAGGAAAACCCTTTCAATACTCATTGTAAACCCGGGTAAGGTTAAGTACCTATGCCACGAGGGTGGGCTAGGGGCATCCCCAACCAAATTCATTGGAACACTACACAGGGAGAAATCCCTGCACAAACTATGTTGTCTAGTTTCGAGATTCAGTCGATGATGTAACAATATATGCAATTTCCTTTTTATGGTCAAGGCCATGGTTTCTACAAAAATCGTGGTAACACTCCATTTTTTCCTGGCAACCTAGTGCTAGTCAAAATCCAGGTCCCTCTTTTCATGTAAATACTCTGCAACCAAAACTACCCTTTCTGGAAACCATGTATTTGCCAGAGTTGTTGATATTGTTAAATGACCCAATATGTCACGATCCACATTGGTCTTGCATGAAGATTAAGTTTACTTCTGACATTATGAAGTCTTAGGGTAATCTTGGTGAAGATCCGAGTGATCACGTGACTACCTTTCACTTGTGGTGTTCATTAAACTCATTGAAAGACGACTCTGTTCAGTTGAGACATTTTCAATGCACTCTTATAGGGGTTGAAACAAAGTGGTATATCAAGCTCGACATCTTGAAGTAATCTTACTTTAATGACTTGGCTATGGTTTTCTTTAACTATTTCTAGTTTCCAGTGATATATGATGTCAACACCGAGTTGTTGGCCAACTTGAAGCAGACCAAGGCCAACCATATCTCGGATCATATCTGAGAATGGCAGCAAAAAAATAGCTTGATTAAGTTCAAAGTCCCTCTTGCATTCTTTCTTGAGTGGTTCTTTAAGTCTTTGGTTCCTTGTGTATCCAAAGACATGGCAACATCGAGGGTGATTTTTCAGGAAGAGGTTATTATGAGAGCCCAACAACTAGAACTGGTTTACTCTTAGTCTAGCATGCTTTATGAGATATTACCAGATGTGCCACAGTCTAGTCTCAATAAGTCAAAACAAAAGTATCGCCCCCATGTTGATGGCATAATGGGATCAGCACAAAGAAATTCCACAAATCTGTTGTCTAATCAAATGCAACAATTATTAGTTCAATCGACTGTGGCCAACCTAAATCCTAGTTTAGCTTCCCCCACAACTTAGACATCAGATGTACACAATGTGCAATAGAAAACTCCCAAGTCCAACCGACGGACCAAGAGAAACAAGAAATAGAAAAACAAGAAAGGTAAGGGGGATAAAAAGGCTACTAACAATGTTGGTGAGGAAAAAACTAAGAAGACAAAGGTCAAGTTTTTGTGTAAGATTTACGCAAACGACCACTTTACTCACATGTGTCCTCATCTTTCGGAAGCCCAAAAGGTACTATCATAACAACAACCTATTGTTTTGACAAACCATTTTCCACAAGGGAAAAATATGGCTCAAGCTTCTACATCCACGAGTGCAGTTGGTTGCAGTCAGGGACCCTCCATTCCTAATCCTAACAAACTGATTGCTTACATTTACATGATGAATGTTGATGCTCATTTATCAACCAAGAGTTGTGACTACGAAATGCTAGAATCTGTTGAGAAGGGAAAAGATGCCTCCAACCCATCGACTCCTATTCAAATTGAGAATATAGTGGGAGAAGCAATGACTCACACCCCTAAAGGTGCGTTTAAGAAGGCTTCCCATAACCCAAACACATGGGATTCTCAGAATTACTCCATCGTGGAGGATCTGGCATAGACCCATTGTGAAATGTCTAGTATGGAGGTCCTCCAGGCTTTCCCCTCACAGAGAAAATCTATGTTTTCTGCCTTGGGAGCGACGAAACCTAGTAACTTGGGAATGATCATTGTAGATCCAACTGAACTTAAACCTCATCTTCCTCACCATGTTTCCTTTCAAATACTAGTGGCATACACCACCAAATCATTGACACATAACATTTTTTGCATGGTGGTTGATGAGGGTGCCTCGACCTGTGTAATGTCATTGGAATGTTGGAGGGTCATTGGCCAACCTATGTTGTATCCATTGCTTATGTTGCTTATATATTTTGATGGTCGATCATTCATACCACATGATATAATTACTTCTTCCCCCATGGAGTTGGAGGGTAAAACTATGTGAGTCAAGGTTGAGGTAGTCGATGCGCCTCTTGACTATAATATTTTGTTAGGACGAAGTTGGACTTATGCAATGCACGCGGTTGTAGCCACTATTTTCATGGCCTTATGATTCTCGTGGAAAGGCCATATTATAACCGTCGATCAGTTGTAATTATCTCATCCTGAACCTTCATCGTGGAATTCCACGGTCCCGATGATTGATAACCCACAACCAGGAACTGTCAACTTAAGTGCTAGATTGTTTTCATCATTGATGGGAACTTTTGATTATCCGCCACCTTCCAATGATATAAGGTTTATTTCAGTTGTCCCCAACCATCCAAAGGATGCCATTTTTCAAGTGTCATCTTTTAAAATGAGCTAATTTCATGACCCATGGACTTTACCTTTCCCATCAACTCTGATTGAAGGGATAGGGCACCTTGGCATGGCCATTCCCTTATCTATTGTTGAGGTTTCATATAGTTTTGTCTAGTAAGCTTCAGCCAACCTCGATATGGATACCCCACAGTAATTAGAATGAGTTCTTGAGGCTATTTGGGCTCAAGTCTCTCTCGCCCCTTAGGACCCCTTAGACTTAGTCTTGCCCTCTAACGAGGCAATTCTGGAGAAAATGACTGGTCCCGATAGACCTTGATATGACTGCCACCATGAATCTTATTTTCTTCCTGAGATTAGGAGAATAGAGGCCGAAGAGTTTGTTATAACCATGAATGAAGATAGTCATTGTCATATTAACCCTCTAGCTATGCACAAAGTATATGCCAAGGGAATCATGGAAAGTATTGTTGCAAGCATTCATATCGATATCTCTAGAGCCCCTAGCATTGTGGAGAATGTCTTTGTCTGAGCGGATTTCTCCCCTGAAAAGATTCAAATTTACATCGAGTTGTTTAAAGAGTTCCATGACTTTTTTTCTTGGTCTTACAAGGATATGCCAGACATCGATCCACGAGTTTTCGAACACAAAATCACAACTTATCCTGATCTCAAACCGGTCTGACAAAAGATTCACCAAGTCAATCCTCAAAAAGTAGCAATGATAAAGGATGAGATGGATAAACTCCTCAAAGTTGGTTTCATATACCCTGTGAAACTAATGGAATGGGTATCAAAACCAGTTCCTTTCAACAAGAAGCAAGACACACTTCACATTTGTATGGATTTCCGTGATTTGAACAAAGCTTGCCTGAAAGACAATTTTCCAACCCCATTTATTGATGAGATTGTCGATGGGTGTGCATGTTGCAAATTATTTTCTTTCATTGATGGTTTTTTGGGATATAATCAAATTCAAATCAAACCTGAGGACCAACATAAAACTACTTTTATTTGTCCTTGGGGTACCTTCACATATCGAAAGATGCCTTTTGGCCTGAAGAATGTTGGAGCTACTTTTCAGCGGGGCATGTTGTTCTCTTTTCACGACCTCAAACACATGGTTGAGAGATTCATGTATGATCTAGCATCACATTCTGGCAAGAGATCCGATCATCCCATCCATTTACGACTAATATTTGAACGATGTCGCTACTATCATATTTTGTTGAACCCAAACAAGTGTAGTTTTTTCATGAGATCGATTTGTTTATTAGGTTTCATCGTGTCTAAAAAATGGATCAAGGTCAATCCTCTTAAGGTTGGGGCAATAGTTCAATTTCCTCCCTCGTGCACAATACCCTAGCTTCATATTTTATAAGGGAAATAAAAATTTCTTCGGCGTTTTGTCGCTAATTATGCCAAGATTACGAAAGGGTCCATGCGTATTTTAAAAATGGGAGTCCAATTCTATTGAGACGAAGAAACTCAACACTCTTGTGATTCTTTGAAACATGCTATGATGTCTTCCCCTCTTCTTAGGCCTCTTGATTATGGAAAATATTGCTTGTTATATGTGGCTGCCACAAAGTCCACCATCAACATGGTCTTGGTACAAGAGGATGATTCACTCAATGAGCATGTTATCTATTATCTTAGTCGACATCTAGTGGGATCAAAACTCAAATAATATCATGTTGAGAAACTCACTTTGGCATCTGTTCACATTGTCCAACGGTTCTGTCACTATATATTACTTCACAAGATCACTGTCATTTCCATCATCAATCCATTTCAATATGTGTTAAGGTGACATGTCATAGATGGAAAAATCAGTCGGTGGATATTTATCCTCCAAGAATTTGACTTGGATCTCATTTCGGTGAAATCTAAAAATTTTGTGGTCTTCACTGAGTTAATCTCATAACTTCTAGTTGAAAGTGGTGATGTTTCACTCGAAGAGTCACCCATTAATGTATATGTTTTTATGATTGCATCTCCATGCCCCTGGTAAGGAGATATACTTGTGTATCTTCAAAATTTGAAGTGCCTCTCTTCTACTTCTCATGATGAGTGTCAACAAATACAACACCAAGAAGAAAATGATCTCATCCTCAATGAAACTTTCTATCGTCGAGGTGTAGATTGCATTCTTTTATGATGTCTTACAAAAAAAACGAATCTCATTTTGAACAACCATAACAATATAGCATGTGGCGGTCATATGTCTAGGTTGGAAACAACCCAAAATATTCTTCACGCATGATACTTCTTTCCCTTGTTAATCAAGTATTATTTTGAAGTGATCAAGAAGCATCACCTGTGCCAAATCTAATGTTGGATGATGCAAACACACCCTACACCTATGTTTCTGGTCATTGTTGTCAGTCCCTTCACCAAGTGGGGAATTGTTTTCAATACATGTCACCTAGATTCTACTAGAGGGAATCACTATATCATCGTAGTGGTAGACTACTTCACTAAGTGGTTCAAAGCTATGCCGATATTTAACAATGACGGGGAAACCACTACCCATTTTGTTTTCAATCAGATAGTAGCAAGATTTGGTATCCCGAAAGAGATTGTCACTGACCATGGCATTCACTTCCAGAATAACATGATGGATGAATTAACATCAAATCTTGGGTTTAAATAGGAACATTTGTCACCCTATTACCCTCAAGCAAATGGCCAGGTAGAAGCCGTGAACAATTCTCTCAAGACTATTCTTTAGTGTATGATCAATTTGGCCAAGTCAAATTGGAATTTCATGTTATATTTGGTGTTGTGGACCTATCATAATTCTGTAAATACTACTACTAGTTTTTCACCTTTCCAACTTATCTACGAGATGGAATAAATATTACCCATTGAGTGTTAGATCCCTTATTTAAAGTTGGAAGTAGAACACCTTCCCGACAATACACCGCTTGAGGAACACTTTCTATATTTTGAGCAACTTGATGAGCAACGTTGTGATGCATACTTTGCCAATGAGGCTCATAGGAAATGAGTCAAGGGTTAGTAATATCGGTTCATTCACCCTCATATTTTCTCCAAAAATGATCTTGTCCTGGTTTATGACCAAGACAAATATCCCCTGGGGGTACGCAAGTTAAAACCCATGTGGTTTAGAGATTTCATCGTGAAAGAGGTATTAGAGAAGGGTTCTTACCATCTGGTTGATTTCAAGGGAAATTCCTTGGTGGAGACTAGAAATGGGCTCTACCTTAAGAAGTACTACTCCTAGGTCGGTCACCTAGATGTGGGTTCTTGTATATATTATAGTCTTTTATACATTTTTTTCTTTTTCGTTTTATGGACATGTAGTTATTTATGTCTTCTTTTTCACTATGGAATATATCAAGTGAATCATAGGTTTACTTTGGGTTCGCGGACGACGCTATTCGATACGCTCAGAGGCTTGATTATGCAGCTTGGGTGATTTTCACACTTGGAGGCCAGTTTCTATCTTATAGAGGTATTTGTCTACGTGATGCAACCAATAATGTTGTTGAGTATAATGCAGTGATAAAATTACTACATGATGCTTTGTCACATGGTATTTCTCGCCTCTAGGTTTATTTAGATGCTCAACTAGTGGTGTCCCTATTAAATGGGGATTACTGCATTTATGATATCACTCTTCACCAATGATTCCTTAGGGTACGTCTCTTAGAAATATCTTTTGATTCTATTTCTTATATTCATGTTCCTAGGAGATTCAATCATTTAACTGATACTCTAGCTAATCAAGTTTTATATTGGCATGTTGTTCACATGTAAAAATATAACACACACATACACATGTAAATACATTTGTACAAAATGTTATTCATAAAACAAGAAAGATGTATATATATGTCCAAAAATAGTGTCATGAGTACAAAGTGGGCATGAAATCCTAAAATATAATCGGTATACATTTGTAGAAATTTCAATACAAATTAAGTATTTCCTACGATTCTCCTGATCTAACAATTACACCACTATTAAATACATAATCGCTTCTACTATTATTCTTGTGGAAAATTAAACCACGATCACAACCACAATCACAAAGTGAAATATCAAGAACACATAACACATAAGTTTTTACCGGGAAAGCATAACGCTAAAAACCCCACTATCATATATTATGTATATCATGAATCATGAAACAATCTCATACAAAACTCTAATCCAAGAGCTCTCAGTATAATACAATCGTCTCACA
>SNQJ01S0045073.1:51099-65998 GCA_010110895.2 Picea sitchensis
CTTGTATATCCATCTCGATCCTACCACTGATTTATCAATCGGTCTTGGGACAATTTCCCATGCACTGTTTTTGACAATGGAGTCATACTCCTCTACCATAGCATCAAACCAAGTGGGGTCCTGCAATGCTTCTTGAAAGGAAGATGGTTCAATCACAATATATTTTCTCATGAGAGCCATGTATCCAGCAAATCGATCAAGAGATTGTCTCTATCTGCGCTATGAAGTAGGGGCTCCTACATTCTGTGCAACATCTAGTCTCAATCTGTCAGCTTCCGTGGTGCACTTTTTGCCATTTTTGATGGACGTCTCTACTTGAGTGGTTTCCTCCACTCCATGAACCTCTTCATGTGGCTGATCCACATCTTGAGAATCATCCTTGGGAACCAACAGTTCCTCTTCTGCATGCAAGTCTAGCTCCCTCTCAAGCGACAACCACATGGATTTCCCCTCATCGAATTTTATATCCCGTCACATAACAGTCATCTTACTATTCGACAAATACACATGAAAATTATGGGGTGTTTTTGTGTACCCCACAAATATCCCAACTTCAGTAGTCGTTTCCAGCTTCTTCCTGGCATCCTTGTTCACATGCACAAAAATAGATGAGCCAAAAAAATTTAAATGCGAAACATTAGGTTTCTTACCAGTAAAAGATTCTTCAAGTGTACTCATGCCAAGTACTCTACGAGGACAATGTTTCTACACATAAACTACAGTATTGCATGCTTCTGCCCACAAATTCATTGGTAGGCCTTGATCATGCAACATCGGTCATGTTGCACCCACGATCATTCTATTCTTTCTCTCCGCGACCCCATTTTGTTGTGGGTTATGAGGCACTATGAGTTCTCTTCAAATTCCTTCTCTACTGCAGAAGTCTTAGAATTCGTTAGAGATGTATTCTCCACCATTATTTCTCCTTAGAGCCTTAACTTGCTTCTCCAACTCTTTCTCCACTAATGTTTTAAACTCACAGAACTTTGAGAATGTTTGACCCTTCTTCTGCATGAATAATATCCAACATTTACGAGAAAATTCATGAAAAAAAATAACAACCTATTTTTTGTTGTTGAAGCAACCGAGAATGGTCCACACAGATCCATGTGAATTCTCTCCAGAATCACCGAAGCATGGTTCTCCTTTTCATGAAAGGTAGACTTTACATACTTCCCTAGGGTGAACCCCTTGCACTAATCTAACTGAGCAAGTGTTCCCATTGGAATTCCAGTAGATATTTGCGACATGATCTTCAAGGCTCCATGATGAAGATGGCCCAATCTCCTGTGCCATAATTCACCCTCATCCCGGCTCACCACTATTTCTACCTTGCCTATCATGGCACTGCAGCCATCTACCTCCAACATGTAGAGATGCTTGACTCAAATGCCTATATTATTGACTTGACCCGTTTCTTTATGTCACAGGTAGTCTTTACCACTCCAAAAAACAACATCATAGCCTTTGTCCTCCAACATTGCGATTGAGACGAGGTTTTTCTTCAGATCTGGAACATGCATAACATTTTTCAATTGAAATGGTTTACCTGACTCCCTCTGAAATGTAATGGTACCAATACCAGTTGCACTGTATCATCCATCGTCTCCCATCTCTATATGCATTATGAGATCTTTCTCCTCCAAGTTAATGAAAGACTCTTTATCTCCCGTCATGTGGAATGAAGCACCACTATCCAAATACCACACTGATCTTGATGCACCTAAAGCCATGCATGCGATCAAAGCAAAGTCAAGTTCAAATTGTGAGACAAGATCCTCACCAGTTGCAGCTCCAACAACCATTTTGTTCTTCTTCTTCTGTGGATAGTTAGTAGCGAGATGCCCATGTTCGTGACAGTGAAAACACTTCACTTTGGAAAAATCCAGCTTCTTGACTTTAGACTTGGATTTAGGATGGAATTCCTTCCCTTTCCCTTTCCTTGCCTTGGAAGTCAAAGCACAATCTTCATCATCATCATGCTTTGATGAAGATCCATCTCTGGTGTTCTTCCTGAACTCCTCTTGCACTAGATCCGACCATAGTCGTTCCCATTCTGGAAAATTTTCCCTTCCATTGGCAGAGTCTTGATAACTGTGCCAACTCTTAGGAAGCCCTCAAAGCGCCAAGCTCACCAAATCATCAACAGTGACTATTATTCCCAGCCTTCCAAGATCAGCCTAACATTGGACAAACTTCATGAGATATTTTGGAATGGTGTCACCTTTCTCCATCTTGATCTTCCTGAGTTTATCTTTGAGCACCAATTTCCTATGGTCGCTACTATTTTGGAACAGATCTATCCAAACCTTCCACATTACATGTGGTGTGGTTTTCCCATGGAGACTTGAGACAATGTGGTCTCGTACTCCCTCCAACATAATCCTCCTCGCCTTCACCACTTTCTTTTTCCATGCATCAAGATTTGCAGTGTCTGTCGCATCCAGCTTAGGAACATCATTGTCAATGTAACCCTTCAAGCCATTGTCTTCGAGTACTGCTTCCATCCTGTCCTTCCAATCAATCTAGTTGGAACTTCCCTCGAGTGCATACTCCAACCTCAAGCCATTGAAATACATTTTCGATCTTGAATCAAGTGTTGCACCAAGAAAATCTTGCAAATTCGAATGTTATCCAACCCAAAAACTCAATTGTTGCAATCCCTCTTCCCTGGGAGGTTCGCACCCCTCCTGAGAGTAGCTTGAGGAAAGTTTGCACCCTGCCTGTGTGTAGCCCGCAAACTTGCCTGGGAAGTTCACACCCTGCTTCTTTGTAGGGTGAGGGGAGTTCACACCCTACCTGTGTATAGCTTGCAAACTTTCTTGGGAAGTTCACACCCTGCTCCACTGTAGGGTGAGGGGAGTTTTCACTTCTCCCTTAAGCAGCCTACGAGAATTCTCAGGAAGTTCACACCCTGCCTTTTTCTAGGGTGTGATAATTTTTTCTTTGAGAACTGAGTGTAGTCTATAGTACTAAAGTTTGCACCCTGCTAGAGACGGGACCTACAAGAATGAAACAATTTTTTCACCTCACTTCTGTAGCTCCCTGGCCTCCATGGCTCTAATACCATGTAGAAATTTCAATACAAATTAAGTATATATTATGTATTATGTATATCATGAATCATGAAACAATCTCATACAAAACTCTAATCCAAGAGCTCTCACTACAATACAATCATCTCACACTATCATACACAAATCAACAAATACATGTGCCAATTCTTGTGTCTAGATAGCTTGCCTCCTTTGGACAATCTCTGCAATTCGAATTCTCACATTCGAATCATTAACAAATTGCCTAGTTTTCACATGCTCATAAGCATATCCACTGCATGTGTGATCAAATCACAACTGATAGCCAAACTGTCCCTTTCACCTGTTATCTCAACTGGGTCTCCACTGGATTTGACATGCATGTAGTTAACCATGGTGAATCTTCAGTTGCATGTGAGTTCATTGATTAACTGAACTCTCACTAGTGTATGTTTAGTTACAACTAGTACAACTGATCTTAACTCACTTAACTACACTTATAATTCTGTTACAAATCCAACTCACTCAGTTATGAATGAAATACTAGATTAATATTTATTGTCTAATTTATTTAAGGGAAAAATAAATTAGACACATGTTTCTTGTTGACTTTTCAACAACATTGATGTGCTTAAGCCTTCAAAATACATAATACAAAAAGTTCGCTCGACACATAAGTAATCCAACACTATCTAAGGTCTAGGCCTATTGGCCCTGCTATAGTGGAAAATGACATTCGTAAGACGCCAGAATAACTAGACCCAGGTGTTGATGGGCATATGCAAACACACCATCAACTGGAAGGGGAATCCCAATCCGGGGCTGTCTAAGTAGCCCAAGTCATTTGGTATGACTTGCCCTGATGGTTTTTTTGGGTCCGTTAGCAAATGAATGATCTAAACTAAGTTTCAAATTAAAACAATAAACTAAATACCTAACACATATATACATATATTAATATATCTTATATACAAAATAAAAAAATATACATGTTGCAATATTTTATGATAATCTTGAGAACTAAAAATTATGAAAGAGAAATAAATCTCAAGAAAGCTAGTTGTTTAATCAAATATACAAAGACTTCTACAAGGTCACATTTATGACACACCATCAACACTAGATTCGAGGCACCCTTACTACATGTGGTTGCCATGGGAACTGCGCGAGTGAGAATAGTGAGGTTTTCCTCTACTCCTCGTTGGACTTTATCAACCTCTCTGATTGGGGTCCTCCTGTAGCTATTGGTCCTCCTGTAGTTTTTGGTCTTGCCTTTGGTTGAGGTAGATGCCTCGTCCTGGCGAGGTTTTCTACTTGAACATTTCCCACATCTAGACATAACATATTTGTAAGTTAGTACTCTGATGCACACAAAAGACGGATATATACAATTTTTTTTTTATAACTTTAAAAAATATATGTTACCTATATCACTGTTCTCCTCGTGAGGGGGAAAAGGCATGTCAAGATATCTAATGAAGATAATACCTTCATACAGATATTCCTCTATGAATGGTATCCGACATTACCACCAGTCGAATATTTTTTTGTTGAAGGCCTCTTGGGTCATTCCTCCACCCTATTTAGGTAGTAAAACCGTCCACCTACACAATGTTGGGAAGGAGGAAATATGCCCCAATAATATCTCTCTTGGACTGAGACTGGGCACCTTCTTAAAGAAAAAATAGCATAGAATGATACCAAACCTGAATTTCTTGTTGATGACACTCTATGAGTTGTCTTGTCATGCATACTAGCATGGTAGTACTCTAGTCAAAGATCATCGCCTCTAAACACTGAACTGCACAGTGCATCTATGCATGGGAGGCCTAATGGAGTATTGTCGATCCAATAATCTGCTCGATCATGAATAAATGACTCGTAGGGAGAGGTTGTTAATCTTGTGGATAGGAAATTGAGAACCTACTCTCTCGATACCAACCTCACAATGCATGATGATGTAATCTTCTATGTTGTATGGCCTTGGAGGAAAAGTCCTCAAGTTCATCGGTTTCCCTCTCCTAGAGAGTTCGTTCAAGAAGTAGATGTTGTTCATGGTTGGGGTCAAGGATTGACCCTCTAACATGAACGCCTCTATGTCAGGATGCCAATACTCTACCAAGGCATTAAGCAACCTCAATTTTTACCTCATGAATGGACACTAGAAATTTTTCCATAAGCCACATATTTTTAGCGTAGTGATGACCACAGGGTCCTCCTCGACCAGGACGTCCAACTCCTCATGTTCCTTCTCTCTCAAGTGCACATAGATCTTATCACACACAAAAATTGTAGAGGGTTTAGTACTTGTGTTCATTTTTTCAATACAAAAGGAGGTGTACGTGGGCTATAGTTTCGAAAGTCGCATATGTACTCGAGCTATTTATTACTATGCCAAAGTACATATATGGGTTGACCTTGGACATCTTGCATACATGCAGAAGAGACCCTTTTACAAGGGCACACACCTCCAAAAATAAAAATTAAATACAAATAAATTGATTTAAAAGGAAGAGGGGGGGATTTGTACTTAATTCGTCCAAGTGGGAATGTTTTCCATCCACCATAGCTCCCATAATTTGTGTTTTGATAAAAGGGGTTTTTGATTGTTTTGTTAATTTCCAAATTGCAATGGTAAAAACGAGTTGTCGACCTCTTTTTATAGACTTTTTGGCCTTTTTTCCCCCTAATTTGGTCCATTTTTCACCTTTCTTGGCTTGGTCGATACTTGAGTTCTCATCTAAGTTCTCTTTCTGTTATTCTGGTGGACTCCTCCTTTCGTCTTGATGATTTTTTGAGATGGGTTACATTTATATAATCCCATGGTAAAAGTCATTTTTTAAACTTTTTCATAGAGGTTAGGTTGTCACTTCGATCTTTCTGCATGATATTAACTTTTCCGATTTTCCATAGGATTGATCCCACTGATATGTGACATGGAACCTTCTAGCATCCATGTTGTGAGTTTTGACTATACACTTGGAAGCCCTTGTTAGTCCTGCTATGATTACATATTGAAGCTACATTCCTCTTGTTAATCATAATTCTTGGCCTTACCCATGAGACTCCCTAATGAGCATGCTTTGTTGTCTTTCAAGCTTGCTTTAAATTTCAAAAGAAACATCCAATGAGACTATATTTATTCTTTTCTATCTCATATGGATTACTTGAGAAAAGTATCCCACCTAGATTCTTCTTTAATCCCTTTTCAGACTCTCTAAAATTGAAAGTATTGTCGAGCAATATGGCTACCCTTCACACTCACCAAACTCAAATTTGAAGGCACATTTGTTCGGTGGTAGTTTACCTCTTTTCAGTTTGGATGGATAATTTTACAAATAAATGTATTCTCTAGGAACTTTGGTTCACTAGAAGAGTATTCTCAGGCATAAGTTTAACCCTTTTTCAGTCCCGAGGGACTAAATTTTTGAAAACGAAACATTCTCCTTGGTTTTCTTTTATTTATTTTTTGGACATTGGAGATTACTTATGAAAAAGTAACCCCCCCGCCCCCTAGAGTCCATAGTTAAGATCTTTTTAGACACCCTAAATATGAAAAGATCATCAAGTGACCTTGTTCCTTTCACACTTGTTAAATTGGTCCAGAAAGAACATATATTTGACATAAGTTTAACCCTTTTTCCAGTCATTAGATTATTCTGGAAAAAGGTATGCCTTGGGAGACTTGTCTCACAAGGAGAGTTATCCTCAGTTATATTTTATAATTTTTTGGGCTAACGAGACTAAACCTAGAAAAAGGTTGTGATTCCATAGTTAAGATCTTTTCAAACTCCTTAAAATTGAAAAGATCGCTGAGTGGTCTTGTCTCAATCACACTCATTAAAATGGTATTGAAGAGATGTCTTTTCGATATAAGTTTAACCCTTTTTCGAACCAACTGGACTAATTGAGAAAAAGGAACTCCCTAAAGTATTCTTTAACATTTTTTCAGACTCTCTAAACATGAAAAAACTAGTAAGCTTACCTTCTTTCGGCTCGTAAAAATTCACATGGAAGGAGTCATGTTGTTTCATGATTAATCGCATTGTGGGTCTCATCTTTGTGTCTTTGGTCTAATGTCATCTCCATGTTTCTCTCAACTGAACCTTTAAATAATTATGTATACACAAGCCTTGCAACACTCTTTTACCTTTGCAATCTGTCACCTTGACCCATGGAGGAACTTTCACTGAGTGTCTTTATCATGCACATGTATCCTTTCCTTGAGCATCAATATGTTCCTTGCGCTTGGAACTAGTTTGGTTGCTCGCGACACTTGTTTCCTCCTTTGTAATGTATCATTATTTAATTCTTTTTCAAGCTTGTTAAAAATTTGAAAAAGACAAAAAAATCAAATATTCCAAAAAGAGGCGACAAGAACTATACTCTTTTTTTCAGCATCAAGATAGTCACCCTTGGACAAAGAAAATACTTTCGTTTGTTCATCAAGCATTGAGATCTAGTATGACCTTAGGAAGCTATTCTCGCTACATAGAGTTATGTCCTCCTTCATTTGGTTACTCTCCCAAACATATAGAGAGTTTGTAGTTCCTCTTGCATCATAGACTTATGTCAATATTATGTTGCATGAGTCTGTTCATCTCTCGTCATTTTGTCCATGGGAGGTTTTTCCAACCTAAGTCGACCATTATGGGATTTGTCTCTAAACTTTCATGAGTCCACCATCCCATGAATCTAGTCAATTCTAGATTCAAAATTGACGAAGTTCTTAGTCGGATGATCGACATCCTCCAGTTTTTCCTCGACAGTATGTCGAAAACCTCAGAGTAACGAGTCTTACACTCCTATTGTACTCCTACCTGAGCTGTTGAATATATTGAATTTATTTTTCGATCTATGAATTCCTCATCTCCAGACAAAGGCATTGATTCTTCTTAAAGATTCATATTGTATTGTATTCAAATATCGTCACTTGATTTTGAGATGTAGATCCGCTATATATTTCTCGCGGCTACACTTTATATAAAAATTTCTATGACATGGATATGTAGTGCACTTTATTTGCATCGATGATTAGTTCATCCTGAACATGGGTATGCTCGCCTCAGAGAGATTATTATTGTTTTGCAGATAACGACCTCTCGAACTCTGGTCCCGGGCTCACTTGACTTTGTGCCTTCTTACTGGTAAAGATATTGTAATGTCTTTTGGCCATCAATTTCTATTATGATCTCAAACATTAGGGGGCACCTATTATAACCCTAAAATTCCCTACCTATGCATACATGGCATTGGCCTTTCTACTTGCACAATCAAATCATTGCTAAGTATCTCTCTTTAAAAAAACATTTTTTGGAGCATGTACGCACCTTGCTTCACTACTTGTCGCATACATACACTAGATACATACTAGACAACCCGTGTACATATGCTAGTTTCATACTAAACAACCAATGCTTAGCTTAAAAAATTGCAAAAAATAAAAAGTTGCAAGGAATTTGATGGAGTTTATGGGCTATTGAGGGTTTCTCAACCATTTCACCCATTGTAGCCCATCCTCAAACCATATAACTATCCTTTTGTCATATAAAATGAGGTCTTGAGGTAACATTCGATGATCAATAATTAGAACAGAGAAACTCTTCCAAAATCCCTTCCCCTTTCTTCAAGAGCTTTGCAACCCCTTTCTCAGATTTGGCCTTAGCATTCCCCTTCGATCCCTCTCCATATACAATCCCTTCCTTACTTCCCAATAAGATAAATTGATCGTGAGAGGTATTACGAGAATGATGCACTTGGATCAACAATAAGAGGATAACAGACGAGGTTTGTAGAGTTTCTTCCAACAAGAAGGTTGTAACTCTTCTAATATTCACATCTAAATAAAATAATTTTGTTTTTGTCCCAAATATTATGTTTCTCTTATTATTTGATTAATGCATTCACATTTGTATCTGAACCCTAACATTAAAGAGTGTATATAGAATATATTGTAGCTTTGTTGTTTAAATTGTTTGTAGGTCAGCTTTGGGAGGAGTCTAGCAGTCCAAGAAGCTACAAAGGAGGAGGTATACACCAACCAAATGGACCTAAGGTACACCCTCTTTTCCTTCTCTTATATTTTAAGGTTAGATTGTATGGGGTAGTTTAGAAATAGGATTGTCTTTTAAGGGAGATCAATGCTCTGCCTATACTCTAACCCAGTGTAGTAATAGGAGGATTTTCCCCTTTAGCAATCTTATATATGCAACATATTTACTTTCTTGGTTCCATATGAGTGATTGTAATCCTTCTCCAACACCATTTAAGTCTGGCATACAATCAAATGTTGATTGTACTACTCCTCTTGTTGATGCTACTCTTTACTGTGAGCTTCTAGGAAGTTTCATATATTGGACATCTAGTAGGCCTAATCTCCTTTTTTCAATTAGTAGGGTCTTGACATTAATGCAAAAGCCTCATGAAAGTCATTAGAATGCATCAAAGAGAATTCTCAAATATTTATAGGGGACATTGAAATATGGTGTTTTCTATTCTAGTAGGCCTATAACTTATCTTCTTGGTTATACATATTATTATTGGATAGCTGATAGTTTAGATAGATGATCTACTGCAGGGTATGTATTTCAACTTGTTTCATGTCTCATTTCATGGTCTAGTAAGAAGTTGAGAACTCTTTCTATTTCTCCTCGTGAAGAAGAGTAGAGGGAAACTAAGGAAGCAACCAAAGAAACAGTTTTCTTACGACATGTTCTTACAAAGCTTGGAATGGTTCGTAAATCATCTACTTATTTAATATGTGACAATCAAAGTGCAATTCAACTTGCATATAATGTAGTGTATCACTTCAAAACCAAAAACATTGATCTTGATACTTACTACATTCGATATATTGTTGGGCATGGTGCTATTTTATTGGAGTATTGTCCCACGCAGCAACAAGCAACAAATATCTTCACCAAATTCATGACATATGTAATTTTTTTTCGTATTAAAAAATTATTGTGAATGCATGAATTTTTCATTAAGGGGGAGTGTTGATGTAATGACGTCTTCCTCCATAAGTGTTAGTTTGGAAAGTATTTTTTTTTATTTAATCTTGTAGAAAGTGTTGGAAGTTATTTTAACGCCAACTTCCTCCATAATTGTTCCTTCTCTCTATTCATCATTAATGGGGAGTGCTGGAACATGTTACTTTGGAAGGTAATATTGTCTATTAAGTTGTAATCCTATGTAAAAGAGAGTTATCTCTCATTCATCATGGAGTAAAACACTCTTGTTATATCATTCATTATATAAAGAGGTGAAATTACACTTATCCCACATGTATTATTGTGATGTAATTTCTTCATATCACTTTGTATATAATATAGGTAAGAGAGGTCCATGAGATAAAATGAAAAGTGTCATATTCGTAAAGGGTAAATCATTTTTGGAGGTTCTCTTAAGTGTAAGATTGGATATTTTTGAAGAATAAGGAACCCAATACCTTCCCCATTTTGGGGTTTCAAAAGTATATCTATATATGTTTCAACAAGTTTCTCCTTTTCTGACCCGTCTCTTTCTTATTGTGTTTATATATGTTGTCGTATGGATAGGAGGATAGGAGGATAGATTAGTAAAGTTATGTTATTTTATGTTGTTGTGTTTATATATGTTGTCGTATGGATATGGATAGGAGGATAGATTAGTAAAGTTATCTTATTTTATGTTGTGATATGTTTATTCTTATTTTTCAATATTTGAACATGTAGATATTTTCTAACTTCCCTTGTATTCATTTGTCTTCCCCTTGTCCAATTTTGAATCGATTTGTTAATCTTTCCAAGGTTACCTTGAAATTGCTTCAATGAGAATTCTCCATCTTCCACATAATACTTCCATTCTCTAGCTACCAAATATTTTTATTTTTCATTTGTATGGGCCATGAAAGGGGAGGGTGGAATTCTCTTTCCCGTGGCCATCTAAAATATAATTTTCCTATGACATCGAGCACCTCCTATTCTTGTCCATGATGTTACCCTTCATTCCTCTTCAAGTGGTTGTTTTTATATCAAGAATCTATCCATTATTTTGGTTAATCCTTCATCTCCTTCCCCATTGTTTCTCCAAATGGGTACAATTTATGTGTAGCTTGAGTGAGCCTAATGGTCAAGAGCATATATTTTCTTCTTAGAGGTTATAGGTTCAAAACCAACTAGGGGTAGAAGTTGTACATGTTTATACTTTTGGCTCATTGTGACGAGGCTCGAAGGGCAGGTGCCCCACTTGAGTGTATTTTATTGTAAAAAAAAAGTTGGTACAATATCTGTAAGCTCTACATCAATCCCATTTACTTCTCCATTTTATGACATGTTTATTTGTGAAGTAATATGCCTTTAGTTCATCTCTACCTTCCTCTCCCAACATTTTGTCACTTATCTATATACTTTTGTTGGCCTAGGGCACTCCACCTTCTAATAACAAAGCATTTGGAAAATTCTACCTCTAACAAGAACATAATTTAGAATTCATTTGCACAAATTAATAGTAATGGAAACAAATCTAAATATTTAGAATTTACTCATTTCCCAATAAAATTAATGGGTTCATATAACAAATTAAAAACATAACCATTCCATAAAAATATAGATATGAATATTTATATGTATTCGAGTGAAGATCCACCAAACGAGTTGCAAAGGGGTGAATCACCACCCAAACCTAAGAATCAATTATGATGACACCCCAATCTAGCCATGATACCATTAGGTTGAATGAAACTTACAAGTTTTGGAGCTCATTCATGGCAACCCATTAATTTGTTGAGTCTTGAACTCTCCATATCCTCAATTTTGAATCTGTCATGGCAACCCATTGTTCACATCTCAAAGGTAATTTGTTTAATCTTGAACTCTCCATGTCCTCAATTGGCCATCATTCTAGTATGGCAGTGTCAACGTACAACCGTATTATAGTTTTCCATTAACAAGTACATAAGACAGGTGGCCCTTGCTAGAGAACTTGGCAAATCAAATATTGATGAGAGATGTTTATAAGAAAGCATGAAGAAAGAATATACCTTGGAAAAACAAAGTGTGAAGTCATCTCAATGCACAAAAAGTGTGAAGTCATCTCAATGCACAACTTTTTATCTCTTCCCCTCTTCCTTTTGAAGAGCGTCACCCATAGCATAACGATTTAGGTTTTGGACCAAAGAAGTTGAGACATTCACCACTACGTGGGAAGCGGAAGACAACGTGAAGCGTTAAGAGATTTATATAGCGGTCGATTCTTTTTCATAACTTGGTTATCAGCAATTCAATTTGATCGGACGCGTGTGGGGGAATCCTAATAATCTTGGATTGGACAGAATTGTTTTCATTTCAGCTCAACAGTAATGGCAGCCCCAGCCCGATATCCAGATCGCCGGACTTTATATTATACCATGGTATCTTCTTCATCTCACAGTGATTTATATCCTGGTTCTCCTGCTAATTTTCTTTGATGGCTTGGGCATATTTGAGAGAATTATATAATGGAGTTTTCATTTTGTAGTTTTAAGCACTGATCTGCTTCGGCATTTTCTAGGTTTTGACGCAAGTGTCGAATACGTTCAATCTCACACTCATGCCCTACGATGAATATTTAACATGGTACTAATCTGTATATCAACGAATATTCTGTCATAATTATATGATTTGTAGTGTTCTTGTTCTGGGTAGATAAATATATGTAATGTTAATGTTCTTGTTCTTGGGATTCAAGTGTAATGTAATGATACATGGGTTTATATTGTGCAGGATTAAGATAAATTTGTCATCACGTAACATTGGTTGGGGAGGTGAGTGGCTGACTCATGGTTCTTTCATTTAATTATTTATGTTTATATGTATGTGTTGAGAAAAGTCCATATATTCATTGTGTATGTACCCTCTGTAATTATAACAGTGCTGGAAACCCTGGAACATCAATTTCCATTAGACCTGCCACCCTGTAGGCGATTCGTGATCAGAGTCTTCTTTCAACCAAGAGGGCGAATGGACTCAATACACGTTTCCAGGTTGGGTGATTTATTCGTCACGGAATTCTTTCAAGCTGAGAACGATCTCGACCCCGCTCTAATTACGCGCGTTTTGACGCGTCCTATCAGAAGCCGGGAGACCTGAATGATTTAGACTTTCTGTGAAGAGCCCATTCCAACTGGACAATTGACATGGAAGAATGCCATTCTCAAATTTTGCTTTGGATTAATGAATGAAGTATATATATATATATATGGTCGAGTCTTTTTTACATTTGTAAGTCAGCGGGAGAATTTCCAATGAAAGGGAAAGACCAGAGAGAAACTGTATTTTTAACATTAACCTAGAAATTGAAAACTGGTGCGTAGGAGAACAGAACTTCCAATCGATTTTACGATTTTACAAGTCAGTGGGAGAACTTCCAATCTTGAATATTTCAAGAACGTTTATGGTGTTTGAAAGGGAACGTTTTATGGTGTTTTAAAGGGAATATTTCAAGACAGTAAGAGAAATTCCAATTTTTATTTCCATTTTACTGAGTTGCTTGTGTAAAAATTCCATATATATATATATATATATATATATATAAACTAATTATTATTAATACTTTTGCACATCAAAATACACTAACAATTACATGGTAATTATTTCGAGACGGAATTTAATTTGATGGTGTTCCATGTTAACTTTTCATTCATTTGTTTGTGCTTACTATATATTAAGATCTTCTTTAATTTGATGCTGTTTTATGTTAAATTTTCATTTAGGAAAACGTATTTAATTTGATGTTGTTCCATGTTGAATTTTCATTTATGAAGAACCTATTTAATTTGATGTTGTTTCATGTTGAATTTTCATTCTTCTCACTAGATATCAAATACACTTTATATTAAATTAAATATATTAATTATTTTCTTTAAACTTGTAATATATATAAATTTTATTTTAAAGTGATATTAAAATATAATTTTTATTCAGAAAATTATATAATTTTTCTTTTGGTTTTTATTATTTTATTTAAGTAAACTAATCTTAGTTTATGAATTTTCTATTAGTATGTGAATTTTCAAAATATTGAATCTTATGTGATGATATTGATATTGAAGGGTATGCATTGGTATGCAATGGTATAGTATGTAATAATATTGGTATACAATGGTATGCAACATGGTATTGGTATGCAATGGTATTGGAAATGATATTTGTTATGCATTGGAATGTAATGGTATTAGCAATGGTATGTATTCATATGCAATGGTATTGATAATGGTATTTATTATGCATTCATATGCAATGATATTGGTATGCAATGGTATTGGCAATGGTATTTATTATGCATTGGTATTCAATGGTATTGATATGGAATGGTATTGACAATGGTATGCATTGGTATGAAATGTTATGCAATGGTATTGGAAATTGTATTTATTATGCATTAATATGCAATGGTATTGGTATGCGATGGTATGCACTAGTATTGAAAATGATATGCATTGGCACACAATGGTATTGATATGCAATGGTGTTAGTATGCTATGCTATGCAATAGTATTTATTATGCAATGGTATGCAATGGTATTGAGAATGTTATGCATTGGTATGCAATGGTATTGGTATGAATGGTATTGACAATGGTATTTATTATGCATTGGTATTCAATGGTATTGGTATGCAATGGTATGAAATGGTATTGGTATGCAATGGCATGCATTGGTATTCAATGGTAAACATTGGTATGAAATGATATTGGTTTGCAACAATATGCACTGGTATGGTATGGTATGCAATGATATGCCATTGGTATGCAATGGTATGCAATGGTATTGTCAATGGTTTTTATTATGCATTGGTATGCAATGGTATGCACTGAAATTGGAAATGGTATGGAATGGTATTGGC
>SNQJ01S0045074.1:16300-56406 GCA_010110895.2 Picea sitchensis
ATGAAGGCATCATTTTATCCATAAGTGAAGTAATCTCCAATTCACTCAACTCTCTAATTTTTGTAAGAACTTTTCGGTGTCTACAAAATTGGGATACATGGATGATCAGAATCTGGACCAGGGGTCACGAACCCAATGCAACTCGTTTGGGTTCAAATGGACATCGGATGAGTGAGATATCGCAATCTGTTCGAATAGTCAAACAGGAAAAAAACAATTGCTGACTATACAGTCTGTACGGATGCTGACGTGGCAGAGGCCATATGACACATGGCATGTATGTACGCTGAGGTGGCAGTTGACGTGGCAGGTATTGTTGGTAGGACATGTGGACGAATCAATTTGTGACATGTGGCATCTTTTTGGTCAAGTGGTTTGGTGCCACATGGCACCCTGTCATTGGGTTGTTTGTTTAAAAGTTATGGAGTCTGTGGGGATCGAACCCCGGACCTCCCCACCGTGCAAAGCCTTTGCAAAGTCTGCCCTACCAACGCACCATGCTTTGTTCCTTGTTATATGAATGGTTTAATATTTATTTAAGTTGAATGTTGTTTAGTTTGGTGCGAGGGTTGGGATGGGGTTTAGCCCTAGCCCGCGATTGTATTGTAATGCATATGACCGGTGGATTAACAATGCGCGCGAATACATATTTCAAATGGAGCCCCAACCCTGGTTTCATATGTATGCCCATATGACCTGTCCACAACTTTGCGCGCATGCGGATTTGGTTTGAAACGGTTACAACACACGCCCGCCACTTATCCATTACGCATTCACTCTTGGAACCTAGCTTTTTGTGCGGGAAACGAGGTCACATGGTAACCCTTATGACCATGCCCTTAGCGGTTAGGGGCTAGGTGCGCCCATAACCGTCCTACAATTTCGTTTGTTTTACGGCTATGCATCGATGCTAGGTTTTAGCACGATTTTGAGCGCGTGAGCTAGGTTGGCCACATGATTTTGAGGTCATGCTCAGATGAGCCTAAGTCTGTTTTTTGTGATTGAATAGTCATTTTTGGCTAATTATTATGCTCTGAACACATTGGGATAGGTTTCAGATCCATTTGAGGACTTTTACAGGTGTTTTTTCCACAAAGAAGCTCAGGGAAGCTTAAGGCCACATCTAGAAGAGGTCATGCCCGAATGAGCCATGATCCGTTTTCAGAGTTTCATTAGTCATTTTTGGGGTTTTTATGTATTCTGAACCCAATGGTATAGCCAGTATTTCCATTGGAGTTGAGAAACAGCTTGTAAAATAATCTTTGACAAATTAATCCCAAAGATCCAAGTCCATTGATGGAGGCTCAAGGAGATGTAGCCCAGAGAGGGGTGAACTCCTTTATCATCTTGTTATTGTTGTGAGTTTGTTGGTTATATTTGCTGAAAGATATGTTTATTGTGTATTTATTTAAAACACATATTTAACCATTGAAAGGAAAATTTTCTCACACATAAACATTTAAAAGAAGATGCATGAACTTGACACATAAAACCTCTTGCATATTTTAACACATTGAGCAAGGTCCTGAAAAGTTTATTTTAATGAAGTAGAGGGTGCTTGCATAGCATAACAAGTCAGCCCACTATTTTCAGATCAGGTGGTATCAGAGCTTAGTTTGTTTTGCTCATGTGATTGCCATTGATAGCTAGAGTTTTAGTTGTTGGTATTTGTGCAAGTTTTGTGTTGAAGTTTGATATCTTGCAAGGATGGAGGAAGCTTCAAACATTGATAGTTCTCATACATCTTCATATGGACCAAGCTATACCCGGTGAAACCAATCATTATTCGAGGGCAATTAAGCGGTTACCTACGAATTTGGGAAAAGAAAGGGAAATTCAAATTGTATCTTTTGGAAACTAAATTCCCACCACCAGACACACTCTGGACTCGGGATTGGAAGTCAAGATAAATCCCATCATGAAGGATCTAATAATCAACAGACGAGTTGTAAACAAGAAACGGACCAAATTGTGAGGAAGAAAGAGATCATAGAAGTGGCTGAGAGTGTTGGAGAGAATAAACCGGTCTAGTTGGATACTCTAAGGAGGAGGAGATCGCTAAGCTAAAATGAACTCTCAAGTGGAGATAAGTATCTCGACAAGTTTTTAGACGGTTGCTTTTTTCCTAGAACATGATGAACACCGAACCTAGCAGTTCCTCTAAAATAGAGATTAGCGGTTATTATGATACATTTCTTGTTGTTTGTAGCGATCTCTAATCATAGAATGATAAGAAGTCTGAACGTTTTGTATTCCACAAAGAAACCTTCTCTATATATATATTATTACCTAGGGGATATAGAAGGCATGGAGAGAGGAGGAGCCTTCCCTCTGTGCGGGAAGACCTTTAATAAATTTTAGAGTGAATATATAAATGCAAAGGTGGATTTTGGACTATTTATGAAAATATTCTAGCGGGTGGTGTTATGAGTCTTGTTTCCCTTCATAGTATGTGATTCTTGTTATCCTATATTTCATTTCCATTTTTCAATACGTTTTATATTGGAGAACTAGAGGCTCGGAATTCATCTCTTGATGCTCTCGGCTTAGCAATTTAGACTATGTTTATCTCTTCTTAGCCGATTTAGAATTCATTCAAATATGCTCTGATATAGTTATATGTTTCTTTTCCTTCTGATGCCATTCTAATTTTCAAATATAAACTTGGACTCACCACCTCATTTTAACTGTTCTTGATAGTTTTCATGTTCAACAATGCGCCATCTCATTCTAGACTCTATGGCCCAAGCGTCATTTTCATTTCTCCACTCCATGGCCCAAACGTCATTTTCATTTCTCCAGTTATTTTATTCAAAACCCCCAAAAAACAAACCAAATATAGTCACCAATTCCCATAAATATACCCAGTGACACGAGAGAGCCCTCTCTGAGTTGAGTAGGCTAGTGCCTCAGCTCTAAAGCTGGTTGAAATAGTTACCCCTGTCATTTTTCTATTCAGTCGGACAAAATTTACAAGGTGCTAACATTATGGCATCATTGTCGAGGACGAAATTAGAAATTTTCCCTAGGAAGAACGACATGGTTGAGTTCTAAGGTCTGAGAGTAGCAGACACTTAGGCATATTTTGGTTGTATTCCTGCTCTGGCGACTCCACACATTAAAAATCAGTTTGAAGGTGATTCCACTGGTAGAAGAATCCAAAAATTTGAATTTTCAATGGTGACTCCATTCTCAATACAGAATCCAGCTTCCAAAGACTCCATTGAGAAATGATACCCCTTGACAGAGGCTTGAAAAGACATTATGGAAGAAAACAGGTACTTAAAATTGGATTTATCTAAGGCATTATATTGTTTTTTATAGGGTGCCTCTGCTTTTTCCTTGAACACGCCAAACAAATTTTTATTTACCTGCTGCATTCTGACGATGAACATGAATATCTTGCTACCGTATACCCTCCTCTTAAAGTTGTGCATGCATATACTCACTGTATCACCGATGTTGGAAAACAAATTCCCATCTGGGCCATGTGATGACCATGACCAAGTTTGTAAACCCCATAAAGCCAAGTTCGATGTCTCTCCCCTTGTTCCTAGTCCAACGTCCTCTAGAGCCCAATGTAGATACATACCCCTGAAACTACCACAAGTCCTCCACGATTTCCCTCCAAATAACCATGAATATCTACCTGTGTTTGATGGAAAAACTAATATCATCTCAGCTGAAAATCACATCCAAGGGTTTGAGCATTTCACAGATTTATTTGAGATTAACCATGATGATGTTTGTATGAGATCCTTCTCTCAATCCTTGAAAGGGAACACCAAAGACTGGTTTAAACATTTGCATTCAAATACAATTAGCTCATGGGAGGAATTGAATAATGTTTTCTTGAAGTTTTGGGGAAAGAAGAAATCTTTGGAGCTACAACTTGCAGAGTTCTACGCCTTGAAATGGTAGAGAAACGAAGCTATCTCTGTATTCAGTAGAATTTTTTCCAGTATTTACTACAAATTGCCTGAAGAGATTCAACCCACCAAAGCAACTGTTATGTTCCATTATACAACAACTCTTCATCCAGATTTTTCTTTCCTCCTAATGGAAAGAAGACCCAAGTCCTTACAGCAAATGTTTGATGATGCCCAGGATATTCAGCACAACATCCAAGCATGTAAACAGATCCAAAATGAGGAGTTAGATGCTAAAGAACATGGAAGTGAATATGAACAGGAAATAGTTGATTGGAATCTCAAGAATAGAATTGACAATATCACAGGCCCTCTTGAAGTCTCAAATGCTTATGATCGTGATAAAAATTATTTTCCACTTGTCAAAAGAAAAGGTGTTGTTCTAGCTTCTGAGACATCTCCTGATAAACAAGGAGCTGGTCATTTTGTAGACAGTCGAGAGGATGAGTTTGTAAACCAGTTTGTCGAAGAACAGATTAATGTTCCAAGTATGTTTTTATTAGACGATGTTGCATATGATGTTGATTTGCCTATATATGACAAATACAAGGATGATCATGATATTGAAGACTTTCTTCTTCAACGGTACAATGAGGAGAAAAATATTAGATCAGTTGAAGAGAATTCTCTACCCTTATGCTTCATGTTATCACTCCAAGAAATTATTCTAGGTTGTACTTCGAATAAGCTTGGTAACTTACTAATTTCTCATTGTTTCAATCAAATGGGTCGAGATGGATGACTCAATCAAATCTCACACACTCTAGACATATATGAATACATTCAGAAAGATAATTCTTTCAACCAAAGGTGTTCAGAAGGTTTAATAAATAGTGAAAGTATGGAGAATACCTATAATACTAGCAAAAGCATACACACAAAGTACATATGAATGGCCAGATAAAATAAGTGAAGTACTTGCAGATTATATGTTTATGGATGTAATGACAAGTTGACAATTATCATACATCAGATAAACAATAAACAACGAACATAATATTCAGATACAAGTAAGATAAGAGAGAATATGAAAGTTTGAACAGAGATGGAAAAAGAAGCTTATGTCTAATATATATTCAAAAAGTCTGAAGAATACAATAGCAGTGGTCAAGTCCCCATAGTCGAACCTGTAATTCATAAAATTAATAGGCTTTATAGCCATTTACAAATAGTTCAAGGATCCTATAAAATTGGATCTTACATTCTAAAAATAGAACCAAATCAAAAATATGATATATAGGATTTAATCCTAAAATGAAAGTAAAACCCTTATCAAGTCATCTTATGTAAACTTTGATAGCTCCAATAGTCTTTGACATATTCAATAGCATGACTAAGCATTTTGAACTCCTTCTTTGACAGTTGGATGCTTGTTGACCAAAAATAGAAAGGCCTTTTATCTTGTTTACCTTAATATATGCCTTAAACTCTGGAAAGGGATATTGATCTTCCTTAGTTTAATTATTATATTTCATTTAGAATATTTTCCAAATGCTCTAGAAATCAAAGCCTTCGATCTGAGAAAAAATAGAGTCTCACTGCCCTGTCAGCGCTTTAGTTGGCTAAAGAGATAAAACCTGAACCTGTAACCCATCGAAAGCTCTGCTTTTGGTGGCTAAAGACAGCTGTGAACGCCTACCTAAGCCACCAAAAGCACAGTTTGAACATTTTTTATTATCTTACTAGAAATGCTTTGTCACTTGAAGTGCCTCAATGCTTTTTACCTTAAATGATGGAACTGTTGCTAAGAATGTGGATCTGGAATCTGGATTGATATTTGATTGATAATTATTGTTGCCAAGTGTTCAAGCTTCACCCCTCAAGTTGAAGGATGCTACTTATAAAATCACAAAATCTCGTGTGAGTTGTTGAACAAGGACTGTATTCTCAACTTGTTGTGATGGAAATCCATTTACCTGTTGATGCACTTGGTTTCTGAGTGAATTGATCCCTGATCTATATCTTTCAAGAAGAAAACATAACACAAGGAAGATAGGGAACTCAGCTATTGTAGAATATCTGGTCTTGGGTCCTAGCTTTCACTTTTCTTCAGCTTTCATGATGATCTAATCATCATAGGAGTATTTTTTAGGATCATTTAATTTCTGGAATGAATCGGATGCCCATGTCTTCATGTTCATGCTCTTCATGTCTGTGCTCTTCATTCTTCCAGGCAATAAAAATAGACTATATGCTAGATGTAGAGCCCATCTATTGTAGGATACTTTTAACTGATAATGGTTTTCCATGTACATGAAAAAATGAAAAAATTCAGAGTGAAGCTTCTCTGCCTCAAATGTAAACAAAAACCCCTGAACAACTGATTTCAGTGTTCTGGCAGCAGTTGATCCTAGGCAAAATAGAAAGACAAAAAGGTAGATTAATGACTTGTTGTTTCTTGCAATAACAATTCCAAATACCACGGGCATCAAAGCCATGTAAACAACAGAGGATTTCCTCTTACATGTTACTACAGATGCAAATATTGCTATATAAAAAGTAGTGGCTCTAATAGCTTGATTGAAGGAGATTGAAAAATAACGTAGAGAGGTATTCTCATAAACAACTGAGAAGGAGAAAATGAAGCTCAACATTAAGATCTTGAGAAACTATCTCTGAAGAAGGCTTGGAAAATCAGATCTGATCGATCTTCGGAAGATCCAATTGATTTCGAGACCTGAGCATCAACTGGGTAATTGTCTATACTCTATAAGACTCCAATGTCCACAAAACAGTTTGGAGATCTCTGTATAAGCTTCCCCGAGTTTGCATCTTTGTATTTTTCTGAGAATCTTCGAGATGGAAGAAGAAAAAGAGATCTTTCCCCAATAGTGAATCGCTTCAGGCTGAGATTGAGGATCCATCAATATTCTATACAAACATATTTTTTTACCTGTCAAAGGCTCACAAAAGTTCAAAACAAAATCATGCAAGCGTTTGAAACATTTAATAAACACCTGCACTTCAGTATACCCAACCCTTGCAACGTTTGGATATGAAATTGATTTCTTTGACACCAGAACGCACGGGGTTCTTAATGCCAAAAATTCCCATACATCAAGCGAAGAATTAAATACCATAAACTACCTGTAGTAGAAAAACTTAGATATCAATCCACCTGTAGGAAATATCACGAATTGGATCTGTAATTTGATTTGTTCAGGCTTCATATCTTCAAACCCTTCGATCCATGTAGTTGTCGATCCCTTTCAAAATTTGATACACGGGTTTGGACAGATCATTCGATGAGAGAGGTTAAGTGGAAATCGATGCCTTGTACTTCGATGAGAGAGGTTAAGTGGAAATCGATGCCTTGTACTTGGCCTTGACTTGTGGATTCAATTTAAGTCGACTTGGCATATGGCTTGGTGTGCTAGGTTTGAGAAATGACTTGTCTTGAGAATTAGGCTTGTTGATTAACTCATTGCTTAACTTATGGACTTTGCATATGAATGGGACTGTGTGTCAACTTGTAACTTGAATCGGGGCTTAGCTCATAGCTTGGGCATGAGACTATGTGCTAGACTTTGTGTTGAACGCACTTGATATGCAGACCTGGAATTGGCATATGTGAACATGTGGCTTGGCCCATGGGTCCCTAAAGTTTTGGCTAAAAGCCATCAAACCCGAGAGGCTAGAATATAGGTTTGGTATGACAAGACTCAAGACTTAAACATAAGAATTTAAGCATGTAATTTTGAAAGTAGGATTAGACTTAGGATGCTTTAAAGTATATCCTAGGGTTAAACAACTTTAAATCACACACCACTTTTAAATGAAACTCAATGAAAAATAGGAATAAATCAAACTCAAAAGAATGAACTAGGTCAAGAGGGTAAAATTTTATTTGAAGGTCTGGTCAGAGAGTTTGGAAAAAATTGATCAACAGGAGCTTTGATAAAGAATTTGGAGATTATGACACTAGCCAGAAAACTGAGAAATGAGTGTATTAAATAAAAGCTGAGAAAACACTTCAAAATACCAGTGCATTTTTTATCGCTAACACTTTACTGCATTCAAATTGTTGAAAGAGAATTCTCAAATTATTGTTGAGGCAAGTGAATTTTTGAGGATGCAAAGTCACACCGAACCAACAAAACAGATTGACAAGATATTGGAACACTCTTCTCAGACGCTTGATGACCCTATTCTTTGTTCTAAAGAAGACCTTATAGATTCAAAAATACAGTCATTGGTTGAAGAAAAAGTTGAAGGTGAGCATGTCCAAAAACCCAAAGAGATGGAAAAATGTACCTATGATGATATTGGGGAGAATGAATAAGGTTTTGAGTCAGGTAACAAAGCCTTGCCATTATGTTTTTCTTCATTCGAACTGTTGAAACAAGATGGTGTTTCAAATCAGAAATTATTCAAGCATGAAGTCGAAAGCGAAGAAAGCATCGGGCTTACAAATAAAAACTCTCTCCCCTTCTGTTTTTCTTCCTTTGAATGGTTAAGAGAAAATTATGAAATTTCAGAAAAAATAAGGACTTCTGACTATATTCACACTAGCACTGTTTTACATGAAAAGGTTGTCATCGTTACAGAACACCAACTACACTCACATGCATTACATGATCATTACTTAGAAGGGTTTTTCAATTCAGAATTTCAATCAGAGCTTAACCATCAGATTAAAGAGGAAGTCAATCAAGAAATTTTTATCAAAGGTATCCTTTCTCCTAGAACTAATGCAGATGTTCAGCAATATTACCCACAAGACAAGGTATTTCAAGGTTGCATGTCTTCCCTTGAAAATGACTTAGTGATCCTATTTCTGAACAATCTAGATATGGATGAAGATTTTGAAATTTCGCATATGAAAACTCCAAATAGAGGGGAAACCCTAGTAGAAGAATCTCACCCTTCTATCTTGATTCCTAAAAAGGAGTCATTCTTTCATATGATTCGGGATCTCGAGACACATTATATAGGAAAGGTTTATGATTAGAATTTGCCAACAACAGTGGATTACAAGGAATCAATGTCTGCACCAAATCTTTCCACGTCAGATGATGTTCTTCAGCCATGATCACTTTATGACTTAGGAAATCCCTACTACCAGACTTCTCAACGACTCTGTCAGTTTGTAGAAGTCAACGAGTTGAATCACCTAAAAACAAAAATACAATGGAAGGAGTAAAACATGATGGTTGTTTTATGCACATTTTGAAAGATCCATTTGCAATCCTATTAGAAGAAATAAACAGTCCAAATGTTTTTTATTTTTTGAGAATTATGGATGAAGTTTTGAATGAATTATCAGTCAGCAGGATTTGGAGCAAGCTTGTCCAAGGCAAACAGATGGTGGATAAAATGCTCACATGGTTGCATTGGCATTCTGATTTCACTTTATTGATAGTTCACTTTAGTAGTTAGAGTAGATAGGAGTGTGCAAATAAGCTTGTTGGACAGGCATTTTTCAGTTTATATTTCCAGTATTGTGTACAGTCAGTTTCAACAGTATATTCAATATCCAGTTGAGAGCAGTGTGCAGAGTTTAGACTTTAGCAAATGCTAGTGATATGGTAGGAGCAGGGTACACGCACATGTTTTGAATCAGCCCAATGGATCAGGCACCGGAGGAGGATAGCATCCCCAGTTGGAGCCTATGTTTTCACCGTAACAATTTCCAGACAAGATTCAAGTCTCGGGAATTTATCAAAGCTACACCATTGCGGAAAATCTTGATATTTTGGAGAATTGATAATTTAGAGGATCGGGACATGTCTAGCGGAGTATGGACAAATGTAGCGGAGGCACAAAAGGTATAACTTGACAGACCGTCTATTACAAAATGACCCAGATCAACGGCTGGAGCCCGTATCGGGCGGTAAACTTGCACGGGATTTAACCATATAGAGGCGGACTGGGGAAACCATTGTGGTTTTTAAGATGGACATGCGTCACCTCCAGAGATACGTCGGGGCGAAAGGCGGGTTGCCTGAAACTGCTTTCTCCAAAGCCCCGATGTCACATGTTCCTATGCGCCACATCAAACACTCGTGGGGTACCGGTGGAGGCTGGTCTAAATCACCCCATCTCACTCGTTTAGTACTTCACAACCATATAATGTTAGGTGAATTCCGCCATATAACGAACTCGAAAGCTAATCATTTGAAATGGATTTCCCAAGCGTGGTAAATCAACGTACATGTCAGTGAATCTGTCAGCGATTCATGATTGGAACTCTATAATTACTCAAGTATGAAGGCATCATTTTATCCATAAGTGAAGTAATCTCCAATTCTCTCAAATCTCTGATTTATGTAAGAACGTTTTGATGTCTACGAAATTGGGATACATGGACCAAGCTATACCAGGAGAAACCGGCCATTCAGGCAACGTGGAAGATTTACCTACGAGCAGGAAAGAAAGGGAAAATGCACGTATACTGGAAACTAAATTCCACACAGAACCTACTACAGACTCAGGATTGGAAGTCAAGATAAATCCCATCATGAAGGATCTAATTATCAACATATGAGTTGTAAAGAAGAAACGGACCAAGTGAAAGAAGAAAGAGATCATAGTCGAAACGGTTGAAAGTGTTGGAGAGAATCAACCGATCTGGTTGGATACTCTAAAGGAGGAGATCGCTAAGCTAAAATGAAATCTCAAGTGGAGATAAGTATCTCCCAGCAAGTTTTGGACAGTTGGCACCTAGATATGATGAACTTGCTCCTAACAGTTCCTCTAAAATAGGGTAACGGTTATTATAAATCATTTCTTATTTGTAACTGATCTCTAATACTAGAACGATGAGAAGTCTGAACGTTTTGTATTCCACGAAGAAACCTTATCTATATATATATTAGCTAGGGGATATAGAAGGCATGGAGAAAGGAGGAGCCTGCCCTCTGTGCAGGAAGACCTTTGTAAATTTTGGAGCCAAAATGAATATATAAATGTAAAGGTGGATTTTGGACTATTTATGACAAGATTCTAACTAGTGGTGTTATGAGTCTTGTTTCCCTTCATAGTATTTGNTTGATTCTTGTTATCCTATATTTCATTTTCCATTTTCGTCTATTTAGATTCGAGAACTAGAGGCTCAGAATTCATCTTTTGATGCTCTCGGCTTAGCAATTTAGACTATGTTTATCTTTTCTTAACTGATTCATAATTCATTATGATAATTGGCGCAGCCGCACCCTCACTGGCACGTCCTCTCCCTCAGGACCTTCCTTTTCTCGGCCCGAAGAACGTCAAAGTTCTTCTAATTCCCTATCGGGAATTCTATACCCACAGTTCTCTTCACGCGATCCCCCTTCCTTGACTTATCGGGGAATTAGAACTCGAGACTTCGCGAGTTCAAAGTCGAGTTTTGGATTCTCGAATCCCCGAGACCCGATATGTCATTCAACGCTGACTTTCTCTTTCTCCGCTATGGGAACTTCGCTTTATCATGACTTTGCTACTCGCGACACCAAGCTCTCGGTCTTCCAACTCCCGATACACGAGATGCCGAAATGTCGATACGATCCTATCGCGCTTTTGCTACTCGCCACCTCGCATCCTCGTGACTTGGGGTACCCAATACTTGGACGCTCACTCTGCGAACTTCCGAGTTCGCGAGATCTCCCGATCTCTGCCACCTGTCTTCCGNCCCTTTGGTTGTCGGGATATCGCGTCCTCGCAATATCGCGATTCCCTTTTCCAAATCTTTGACTCTTATCTTACGACATCCCGATAGGCGATCTCGTGAATAACCCAATGACCCTGGCTGACTTGGATCAATGGTTCTGCGTTCCCCTAAGATTTTAAACTTCCCTTGAGAAATCCACGAAAATAAAGAAGTGTCTCTCCACGAAACTCGTTCACCTGCGCGCGATTCTTCGACGCTTGCTTGAACGCTTCGATGCACAACTTCTCTGTGCAATCCTTCATTGAATTCGAAGGCCTACTCCTCCTGAGCTTGTTCTCGACTTCTCAAGTCCTTTTGAGAACTTCTTGCGCGCACTTCTTGCGACAAATCTTCATCAACCTCTAAGTGTTGGAGTCGTTCGACTCTGCGCACCCCTGCAGCATCAGTCCTTCGATTCTTCTGCTTAGAATCGCAATTCCAAGACTTAGCTTGGCCTGCACACTCCTTACACGGCATTGTGCCTATCTGCACCTTCGAAGAAATGAGAACAAGAGTTATCTCTAATTGAACCCTTCTGTCGATGCACTCCTTGCGAACAAATTCGACTGCACTCCTTGCAGGAATTATCTGGTTCAATTAGAGAAACAATTGAAACTAATTCCTTGTTCCTCTTAGATTTCAATTCAACCCTGAAATCACATACACATCATATAAAAGAAAATGTATAACATGAAGAAAACATTCATGAGCATAACCTCAGTACACAGAGAAGCAACACAATCCATGAATTTGAATCAAAGCTTTCTTCTATTAATTCAAATGTCAGTACATGGGTGTTCTTCATACACTTCTCTGCTTGCTCTTCTGCTCTACTTCTCTTGCTCAAACTTCTATGTTACAATGTACAAAGGAGGGTGTCTATATCCGTTTTCCCTCTTGAACTCTAGCTATCAAATCTAGAATTAAATTTCTATCTAACTTTACATTAACTATCTTAAATGCCTCATCTACCTAAGGACGAGAGTTATCCGCTCAAGGTCCATTACAATATACAAGTGCACCATATCTTAAATGAATCATTTAAGATCGTGCAACAATCCCAAAGCAATTCAAAATGTGTGTTGGCGCTGTCCAGCTGTCTTCCACTCCGTGTTGGCTCGCTTGATGTGTTGACGATGCTCCTGCATCAATAATGCTCTGATATAGTTATATGTTTATTTTTCTTCTGATGTCATTCTAATTTTCAAATATAAACTCAGAATCACTGCCTCATTTAGCATGTTCCTCTGAATAGTTGTCATGTTCCAACAATGCATCGTTCATTTCGGACTCCATGGCCCAAACGTCATTTTCATTTCTCCAGATATTTTATTCAAAACCACCAAAAAACAAACCAAATATAGTCACCAATTCCCATAGATATACCCAATGACACGAGAGAGCCCTCTCTGAGTTGAGAAGGCTAGTGCCTCAGCTCTAAATCTGGTTGAAACAGTTACCCCTGTCATTTTTCTATTCATCTGGACAAAATTTACAGGGTGCTAACAAAACTTATGAATTATTTTAATTCATTTAACATCTCCTTCATCCCACGAGATAAGAATCAGAAGGAAAATTCATTGGTGTTTGTTTCATATTTAATCAACATTGATGATTCACATAATCAAAATACATTCCAGGTCAAAAGGATTTCCAGGCCTTCAATTCATGATAATAAAGATCATCTAAGTTTTTGAGAATGATGAGTAGTTGGCTGAATTTCTCGCTGATACAAATGATTATGTAGAAATCCCTGAAGATCAAATTCATGTATCTCTTTCAAAGGAGTGTATCAATTCTAAATCTCTTTTCACAAGAGATGACCAAACTAAAGTGCCCAACTTGAAAGAAGAGGTGTCTGTTAGAAAAGTGTAGGAAACTCGGAAAATAAATATTGGAACTCAAGATTCTCTGAAGTATGTAAATATAGGTACCAAATTCACTGGGAAAGAAGTTGATCAATACATTGCTTTGTTCAAAGAATATTATGATGTTTTTGCATGGATGTATGGTGATTTAAAGGAGTATGATAAATCAATATTTCAACATATCACACCACTGAAAGAAGGAACAAATCCGATCAAGAAAAAATTGAGAATTGTGAATCCTAAATTAAAACCCTTAGTAAAAGTTGAGTTGGAAAAGTTGAAGAAGGCCAGAATAATATTTTTTATTAGACACATAGAATGGATTTTGAACCTTGTTATAGTAAGGAAGAAGAGTGGGAATATTCATATTTTTTTTTACTTTAGATATCTAAACAAATAAAGTATCAAATGTTAGTATCCCCTCCCTAATATGGAAATGCTCTTGCAACAAGTGACTGGTTCAACTCTGATGTCTATGTTAGATGGTTTTTTTGGGTATAACCAAGTGTTGGTTGTAGAAGAAGATAGACTTAAAAACTTATTTTATTACACCTTGGGAGACATATGCATATGTATGTATGCCCTTTGGATTGTAAAAATGTTGGAGCAACCTTTTAGAGAGAAATGGATCATGCCTTCAAATATTTAATTGGAAAAATTATGGTTGACTATCAGGACAATCTTACTATTCACTCCAGAGTAAGAGAAAAGTGCATCAAGAATTTAAGACAAGTATTTGAGCATTGTATATTATATGGAATATCTATGAATTCCAAGAAGTGTTTGTTTGCAGTATCAGAAACTCTTGGGACATGTAGTCAGTAAAGAAGGAATATATATTGATCCAAAGAGAGTTAAAGCTATCAATGAATTGAGCCCTCCAACGTCAAGAAAAGGAGTACAATATTTTTTTGGCAAGATAAATTTTGTAAGGAGGTTTATCCCAAACTATGCCACAATTGTGAAACCGACAAATGTCTTGTTGAAAAGGGATCAAAAATTTGAATGAACCTGAGAAATTCAAGAAATTTATTAATATCAAGCATGCAATTACTTCATCTCCAGTTATTGTCGGTCCAAACTTTTATCAATATTTTATCATATATTGTTTTCATAAGAGACCATTGCTTCTATTTTGACACAAAGGAATCTCAAAGGAGAAAAGCTTCCAATAAGTTTTATGAGTAAAACTTTACATGACTATGAGTTGAGATATTCAGAATGGAGAAGTCATGTCTTTCTTTGGTTAAAGTAGTGGCACACTTTAGAACTTACATCTTGTCATATCATGTTATAGCATATGTTCCAACATATATAATTAAAATGCTCCTTAATCAACAATTGAGAGGTAGAGGTAAGAATGGAAACATAAAATTCAAGAATATATTGAGATCAAAATACAGTGAAGCGGGATAAGGACATGGAGTTGCAAAACTTATATGAAGGGTAGTGCACTAAATGTGGTTATATCAATTTCAATGGGAAGTCACATCATCCACATCATAATGGTATAAGGATATCATCTTATATCTAAAATATGGCCAATTCTAATGGTATGTCCTCTCAAAATAAGAAAGGACGTGATGAGATGAAGAGCAAATAATGCACGATACTAGTTGTTGAAATACTTTTTAGAAGAAATTTTGATGAATGTTTCTAAAGATGCATTGATTCAGCCCAAAAGTTTATTGTTGAATTTCATGAAGGCATTTGTGGAGGAAATTTTTCACCTACAGTTATAGCACACAAAATTATGAGAGAGGGATATTATTGGCCAACCATTTTTAAAGATTCATATTCAATTATTAGAAAATGTATTTCTTGCCAAATATTTTACGGAAAATGAAAAGAGAAGCAATGTCATTGCAATCCATAACAATTGAATAACCTTTTATGCGATTAGGACTTGATGTCATTGGCCCAATTAATCATAGGTCTAGTAAAGACCTTTGTCATTGGCCCAATTAATCATAGGTCTAGTAAAGACCTTTCTTATATTCTTATTGCAGCTGACTATTTTACAAAGTGACAAGAAGTTGTAGCTCTCAAGAAGGATGATTCTAAAGAGATCATAAATTTCCTCAAAGATAATATTTTATCAATATTTGGAGTTTGAGAGAATTTTATTACAGACAATGGACCAATATTTATTGGGTCAAATTTTACCAAATTTTGTGGGAAATTTGGTATTATAATGGGACAATCTTAAAACTATTATCCCTAGGGAAATGGTTTAGTTGAATCTACAAAAAAAACATTGATCCAAATCCTTAAGAAAACAATTGAAGTGAATCAAAGAAATTGTCATACAAAGATAATAGATTCATTATGGGTCAGTAGACTTACACCAAAAGATAGCATTGGGATGTCACCATACACACTGGTATATGGGAAAGAAGAAAACATTCCAATTCATATGGAACTAAATGCTTTATCATATGCTATAAATTATAAAGACACGGAATAAATCTTTCCTCTACAAAGAAGGTGTAATCAATTGATGCATATGGAGGAACAAATAAATGAGGAATTAAGGAAAATAAATCAAAGGCAACAATCTATAAAGTATATTTTGATCAAAGTGCTTCAGCCAAATATTTTAAAAAGGGAGAGTCGGTATTAATGTGGAACAAAGCCAAGGAGTAATTTTCTTTCCACGAGATATTTGAAGCATTGTGGATCGGATCCTATGTCATTGAAAAGGTCTTAGGATACAATTATTATTTTCTTATAGATGTGAAGGGGACGATTAAAATGTTTCTAGTCAATGGACAACATCTTGAAAAAAAAAATCTCTTGATGAATCTTGCTCCCGCCTATACATAGTTTTCATTTTTCCAGTACATATTTTCTAAGCCTTTATTTTTCCTTTTCTTTTCTAATACTGAGTCCATGCCCAATGGGAGAGATTATTGATTGTTAGTAACCCACAGGGGGTTTCTATCCCATGGTTGGAGCCATTTGTTGATCCAAAAATATGCTAAGTCATAAATCTTTGTCTTGTATATCATGATTCTATACATAGAAATTTTTCCATATTTTGGTGGGTTCATAAGTCTTATTATAACTTCTACCTTTCTCAATGTGCACCATCGTATTATGTTGCATCCAATTTGTACCAACACTTAGTTAATTTTATGTTTCTCCCGGGTTTGTGCATATTGTCTTGTTAAAGTCCAAAACTCTGCTCTCACCAAAATTCACATCATGTTTTATGACCCTCATATTTCACTATACTTAGAATCCTTTTGAAATTTTCACTGTGAGTATGGACCACTTCCCCGATTCACCGAATTTTCATCACTACAATTCCAACCAACTGACTTATGACACTTAGTAATTTTCAAATCATTTTCCAAAAATGCTCTTTATCGTCTTGTAATTCAATACTTAACTTATTTTCGATTTCACCACAGGTTCGCAGGTCATAACTCTTCAAAATATTCTTCTCCCTGCGTCTGACCGATACAGTCCCATACTTAACTATTTCTTGAGTTTTCACCATGGGTTCATCTTGATTCTATAATATATCTTGACATCCACATCCAATCCTTCATTGTAACATGTGTTGTCTTGTCACTTTCCCAGAGATATATTTAATGTTAATTTTACGGAGGATAACAGTTAATTAGAATATTGAAAGGTCGTTATTAATGGAATATTTTTCGAGGGAATTCTCCATTAACTCGAATTTAATTCACATTAATCCTTCCTTTGAAACAAGAGATTCAAGTCATATTATCAAAAAGGAGTTTAATTTGAAATTAATGTCTCAAAATGACTATACAATGTTCCACCAACTTCATCAAACATGACAACAACAAGAAGAGAATAGTTATGTGGTGATACTCCGAACTTGTTTGGGCGGGAGGACCAGCGATTCCAATGGTCGAGGTCATATTGGTATTATTCGTCATTTCCATTTCCAGAAAGGAATGAAAATGGTTACATTTCTTTCATGATAAAAGAAAGAAGCAATTCATTCCTTTACCATAGAAAGTTGGAGAAAATTAGTTAAGAAGTATTTCAAAAATTAATGAATTTGCAGTGTAGTTGGACCAGTACAATTTAAATTTTGAATAAGAAATCAAGTGGTTTGACCCCAACCACTTTTTCATGGACCATATGACATCTGTCAGTTTTATCATTTCACTTGATAATACATTTTTAATTGGAGATGAGGAGGGAAACATTAAAGACCCACCAGCAACAATTGTTGAAAATAAAGAAGAGGATATCGAGACTATAATTTGTACTACAAATAAGAAGAAACAGAGGGGAATAATGGTTAATGAAATAAGCACTCATTCTCTCAATGTTTCACAGAAAAGCGGCCCACATAAGAAAAAAATTTAGTCAGTGGCACCAGAGCAAAAGAAGTCTTCGGCCAATAATTCTGATGATGGAGGTGACCAAAACCCTTTGAAGAGAAAGTTGGAGTGATATCATAAACTTTAGGTTAAAAGAAAAATACAAAGTACTCAATAAGAGGTAGAGGAGCTCGAACCTAAAGATGAGATTGTCCTTAAAGATATGGATATAGATGTTGATATCAAAAATATAGAATTTTCCGATGATGAGCAGAGACTTCAAGAGAGAAAGGAAGTTACAGTTGAAATTGTTGCTCAAGAACAATCCTTTTCAGAAGAGGAATCTTCCACAGCATAGAATGCTATGTTCAATAAAAGTTCTAAAAAGATAATTTTTGAAAGACTCCATTCAAAAAATAAAAGGATTCAAGGAAAATATAATTTGGAGTTATATCTCAGTGATATACCACCTTCCATAATTGCTCGCATCCACAAGGATACAGGGGAAGCACTTGTAATGTCCATTGACAAAATGGAAATCAAAAACATGAATTTTAAAAAAAGAATCAAGGAATTTGAAATTGCATTGATGCCACCTCCAATGTTTTCAAGTCCCACTATGAAGCCATGGAAGACTTTGGATGGAAAAACCAAGTCTAGTTTGAAACTGAAAGGGACATCAAGTTTACTTGCATCTTTCAGAAAGCATATTGGAAAGAATATTCAAAAGAGAATTTCTCTAATTCTTGAGACATGGGTGTTAACAAACAGTTTTATTGCTTTGGCATCAAAAATGTCAAATTTGAAATTGTACCTGGAAGTTGATTTGAAAAATGATGAAGGGTTTTATGAAGAGGCAAACACTACTTTTGTGATTAAATTTTCAAATATGACCGAGCATAAAATAAAGGAAGAATACTTACCCTCCCCGACTCACATTAAACAATTAAAGGCTTGTTGGATAAAAAGAAATATTGGTTTGCCTTTATACTTTAAGTGTAAAAAGGGGTGAATGTTATTTAAAATTAATTTATTTGGAATTGTTGGAACCATAGGAGAGGTTGATGACCCAAAAATTATTTTAAATTCAATGTTTATGACTAAGGAACAGTTTGAGGAAAAAATGGAAACATTAAAATATGCATCGAAAGAAAGGTTCAATAGCTTAATGGAATACTCAGAATTTGAGGTTGAGAGATGGTTAGTCAATTATGTGAACAAGAATGAGGATATAGAAGATGCTTTAAATCAAGTTTCAATTAACTACCGAGACATTGAAGATTCATTGTTTGATATAAGAGTGAGACAAGAGGTAATTGTCACTCCCATGAGGGATTATGTTGAAAACTAGCTAAAGCAAGCCTTAATCAATATAACTGAAGAAAATCAACAAGTGGCAGTTATAACCGCCTCAAAAATTGCAACTCGGGATAATACAAAAGGATCATTGGCAGGAAAATAGAGAGAGAGAGAGAGAGAGAGAGAGAGAGAGAGAGAGAGAGATAACACCATCATAGTGAGTAAAATCTATCACATTCTTCTTAATTATTTTCTCTTCCCATTCAAAATTCATCTAGTTGTGTCTTATATATTCCAAGAAAAACATAACCAATTTCTGATCGTTTTCTTTTTGTCTTCTTTTCAGGTCCATCCATATTTTGTTCTTTTATTTTATGGTCCACAGGAGCCCAATCCCAGTCCAACTTCGGATGAATGCATTTTATTTTTAAGACAATCAAAGACTACATTATTTTTTGAAAAATCCTAGAGAACTATTTTGGGGATAAACTTTAATGATATCTTTGAACTTTGAGTCTTGAGCATAAGATATTTAAATTTTTCCTATCGTATTCTATCGTGTTTTGAATTAAAAATCTCTTTTAAATTTTTCTCATATGTCATCCTATTGTCTTCCTTTCCTTGAATGTAATCAAAAATATTGAATATTGTGATGGATGTGAGAGTTATTTTATTGTGTATGTAATTGTTATTTATTTCTATATAATATTTCTGCAAATGTTATATTTTTATGAGTGAAGAATCTTGGTCCTCTTCTCATGAATTCTTTGGTGTATGTATATTATTTTCAATCAGCAATTTTTTACATTTTTATTGAGTAATAAAGATCTGGAGTTTGTTATTTATCATTCTCTCATTTTCATACTTGTTCCAAGATATTCAAGATTCAGCATTAAGAGATTATAGAGGATTACCACCACTATAAAAATGAAGGGGGGTATTTATATGCTCATGAGGTTGTTTTTTATACCTTAACAGATCTAGACATCAACAAGGCCTCACCTTCTAGCTGGATTTTCTCCCGTATTGGATTTCCCAGGCCACATCTTGTGTTCATTTCTATGGATGTTGTGTTCATTTGCTTGTTTCTTTTATTTCAGTCTTAATTATTTCCATAAATTTGAGTGTTACACTAGTAATATTAAATCTTATATCTAAGGTAATAAATTGCATAATAAAATATTTAGAATATTATAAAACCTATTGTGATTAATTATTCTTTTAAAATATACATGATAGTTTACAGATTAGAATAAATTTAGAGTTTTGATTGATCTAGAACTCTAATCATTTTTTTGAGCATCTGAGTCAGTTTAGACTAGAGAAAAACCTCTAGAGGCAAAGTTTCAACATACATGAAATTTAGATCATGGTGAAACTCTTACCATACCTAGAAATTTGGCCAAATTCAACTTAAAAACTTACATAAAAATGGAGTAAGTTGCAAATTAGCTTGCTCCATTTTTCAACTTAAACATTTCTCTTATCTCGATACATTTGAACCTCATACATAAACTAAAATTTCTCCAACCTAGATCATTTCGCTTATCTTGATGTAATTAATTTCATGTTGTAATCAACTAATGAACTAACATCATTATAATCTTATAGATCTAAAATTTGTCCATCCAAGTGATTGATGTATACATCACTTCAATACCCTTGTGGGTTAAGTAAGTTTGGTGTCCATTGAGGGTGAGGTTCACCACTAATACTCTTATCTATCTTTTCATTATGTAGAAATGTTTGAATGTGCACAATAAGATGCTTAGCTAGGCACATAAAATTCCTCGATATCCATAGTAAAATCTTGAATTTTTTATTTGTAAGCTAGCAAATTCCATTAACTACCAAAAATATTGTACAGAGGCATATATCCCAGTGGCCCATCTGCCATGAGGAAGCCAGAATGGGTCAACGAGATAAAATTACCAGAAAACCATAGTTTTAGAGAGTTACAGTCATCCAAATGTCTTGATGCAAGGCCTACCCATTGGTAAACCATGCCCTTCTTATCCCAAAATAACCAATGTTTAACACTTAAACCAAAATGTCTATGAAATGTACTATGTGGATCGAGTATGCTCCATTGCTATCTATAACAAAAATAAAAATAAAAATAAAAAACCTAAGCCTCGTGACCCAAATTTTGGTGGCTTGTCTCCATGCTGAGTAGCGACAAGAGGGGACTGCCTATCTTCCTACTTCATGGGAGGAACCAAGGAGTCTGAAGGAAAATTCTTAGCTAAGTCAACCACCCAAGTCAGTAACAATTGGATTAGAGCTTTATGTTCTACAAGTTGGGCTTGAAGTTGATGTTTATCCTTGTCCTTTAATTTAATGGCATGTTCCATAAACAATTTTGCAATCTGATACACCTCATTGCTCCAATGAAACTGGGTAAATCGAGATTGAGTGGAACCTGGATCCAACAATCGAAAATTCACATTTTTGTTGGATTCGATCCCAATACAACCAGTATATATTCTTAGTAATTTCCATTGGTGGTCATGAAAATCTCCTCCATAACTTGTTGGGCCTGGATTACCTTTGGAGGCCCCATCAAAGTTTAACTTGACAAAGCCTTCCAGGGGAGGATTCTAGACAATGGGAATGTAACTAAACAAAGTGTGAGATCATATGTTTACCATAGATGAACTAAGAGAGAGATTCCAATTGTCAAGGATGATTTTCTCTTTGTTGTTACATTTAAAATCATCCTTGGTACAAGGGGTAAGCCTCATCGTTTCCTAAATATTGTTATGAATCTTTTCCCAAACAGAAGTAGGGGTTTTTTCTAAGTCTTGAAAGATGCAACCATTCCATTATTTCCATATTTCACAAAGAGCAAAACCTAGAAATACCTACCAAATTTGACTGAGAATGGGATTCTTGAAATAATTTTAATTTAGAAATGGATTGATATATAAATTCCAATACATCGTGATTTTTATGTCAATGGGGAAGTCATAAAATAATGGTACCTCTTATTAATATAATGGATAATTGGTTGGAGTGTGATTATACTTATATTTAAGCCTTCCTCCCTCTCTCTATACTAAAATAAAAATAAAAATATCTCACTAGAAATACTTCCAGGTATCTCTTTCATATGCCTTCCTAAAAAATACCCATTTTTTAGTTGATACACCTAAATTATGTGCATTTTGAAATTATTTATACAACATAAATACCTCTTTGTAAACTACAGATGTTAAAAATAATCAAAATACATGAGGCCTTCACTCAATGAAATTGTAACATAGCACGTGCATTTATGGGATATCAAAGAATACCCCTAATTTCACTAAATATTCATAAATACCTCCAAAAAAAAATTCTAAACCGCCTCCCAATACATCTTTACAACAAAAATATCCTTATTTTTAATCCCTAATTTTTACTAGATACCCATTTTTAAAAACCCCATGTACCATGCATGCCCCCCCCCAATACCTATAATATATTGCTTAATTTTTCACAATTTTAAAACCCCATTTATGATTGAACGCGATAAGATACTAGTCAACAATGTAAAGCCCTCGTGTCGAAAGAATAAGTTAAATTTGAAAAAACAAATTACGAAGGGCATGGAGCCTTCATATAAACAACCACTAAGAGCCTCCCTAAAAGAGATAAAACATATTAGGTACATTATCATAATTTGAATAAATGATTTTCATACGGATTAAACTTTTTGCGAAAATTGACAATGATTTGCATGAAGTATTTCCAAAGAATAATAATTTCATATTTTTGTCTGAGACTTGGATAACTGCCACCAATGATGGAAAAATCTTTGTGCATAGGAGAAACTCTAGTAAGGTCTTTATGGACAACCTCATCAATTGTCGTCAATCTAGAAACAATCTTACATTAACACAACAATGATGGCAACCAAGTCTCCTTTCACTGNGGAAAAATCTTTGTGCATAGGAGAAACTCTAGTAAGGTCTTTATGGACAACCTCATCAATTGTCGTCAATCTAGAAACAATCTTACATTAACACAACAATGATGGCAACCAAGTCTCCTTTCACTAAATTCTGACAAACATTTAGAGTGGAACTCCAACAACAGATTGTAACCTTGTTTAGTGCAAGACTAATAGATTATTTTTGTTGCATAACATAAAATATTTAATGCATCCATGAACCCTTTCAAAACAAACATTATTGTATCCAACCATAACAAGAAAATGCTCCAATAATTGAATATGACAATCACACAGTATCACTAAATTCCTTAATTGTGGAGAATCAAAATAGAGGATGACCATTAGTTGGAAAACCAAATATTTTGTATAAGGCAACATGTTATGTTGTCTTGTAATTTTTGGATCCATATGATATTGATAAATGGATTTCTATGAATGTTCATGCATATTGCACGATCCCACATGGATTTGGTAATCTTTGATGAATTTCGACGAGGTTCCTTTAGAGTTCCATTCCCTGAATCACACATAGAAAATTGGTGAAGTTGACAAAAAAGAAAGACTAAATTATATGTGTTGAAATTGACAGAAAGACATTAAGCGCAGTTTGTGTTATACGATATTATAATGTTTACTAGGGAAAATATAAAGGATGGAATGAGGGGATGTTGGTTTATATCTCTGAGTTATACCTTTAACATGATTGACCCAGGTTCAAGTCTATTGGGGTTCCAACAAAGCCTCTAACACTATCGGCACTCATGGTAAACTAGAAGGCAATGCAGCGCACAGAGTGCACTACGTAGTCTCACCCGAGATAGTCTTAATGGGTGACTGCAATCTCAGGTGTTTGCAGTCTAGGATTGAATGGGGATCTAAGAAGTGTGTGCTGAGAGTTATATTTAACTTATTAAAGAAATTATATACTGTCATTCCCAATTATGCATGTAATTAGCTCATTCATTCATCTTGCTAACATCTACTCATAAACAGTAAAAGAGACACAAGCATTCAATCACATAACACATGTTTTATCGTGGTTCACCCCCTCCTTTGCTACGTCCACAAAGATATGGTTCTCAATCTCTTCTATTATGGTAGTTCCAAAACTACAACGATGCGTGCTTTCCAGCTCATCCTCAGTCGGGTCGAGATCTATTATGAAGCAGACTAGATCACACCAGGCTCCTCATCCTATGATATAACCCTCGATATCCACCCTTATGTCCCTCTACATCTCAATAGCTTTCAAAAGTAGGTCGTATGACAGAAGGATTAAAACTAGTTATCAAAACAGGACTCCTTTGTCGTCTCTTCAGACTCTCTAAAACTGACCCTTGAATTCTTTCATAATGGACAACTACTCTCTTCCTAGACCTCCTAGGTATCTACACACACACACACACACACACACACACACACACACACACACACACATATATATATATATGCATTTATGTCTCATCAGCCATTACAATGTATTACAAAAACCCTAACCCTAACGTTGTTGGGTCTTCCATGCATGCGTGTGTGCTTCTCTTCCTTCCAGTTGTCGCTTTCCTCGTGCATGTCTTTCTTCCCAAAATAGTCTTTCTTTCCAATTTGGCCTACTTCCAACAAGCCCCCAACACTAACATGTGGCTTGTCCCAAGCCACCTAACCCCTGTGTGATTCATCAATCTCCCTTGTGATCACTTGGAACTTCTCCATGAGCTTTGTTGCTTGTGTTTGGTCCTGCGCAGTCTTTTCTTTGAGTGTATCCAATATCAAGACTGCAATCTCATCGTTGAACATCCTTGCACATTCTGCCTGGGTTTGTGCCATGTATTTTTGGCTTCCTCTACCTATGCAATGACCTCTATTTCTCGCTCCTTGAGTGGTTCCATTTGAGCCTCGCACTCCTTTTTCTGCGCCTGCGCAGTTATGAGTTATGTCTGCAGTTTATTCATATCTTGCACCCCTTTGACACACTATGTGATCGAAATTGTCTTTTGTCTCTGCTTGAGGTCTTGGATAGTTGCACTTATCCTTTCTACTTCCTGGTCCCACTGATGGACCTTCTAAAAATATTCCAGCTTCGTCCAGAGTTGCATTGCTTTCTCGAATAAGTCGTCTATCATGTGGACTTGTCATTCTATCTCTTGTATATGCGTTGTTGCCTCCTATTTACTGCTCCCTTACCTCCGATGCAGTGGTACGTGTGAGCTTCTCTCGGAGATTCGCGATCTCCTATTGGTATTGATCGATTGTCTGCACAATCTAATCAATCTTATATATCGTCATGAGTTTAGTCGTTTGCGCGTTCTTTGGGATCTTCTCGTAGGCTATGGCCACTTTCTTCTCCAGTCCCTCCACGCGTTCCTTCTCATCTTTGGTCTCAAGCTTGGCCTACTCAAGTACCAATTCCAACCTATATCGATCATCCTTGGTCTATTGCAATTATGTTGTCTTCGTGCATATGTGATATTGTACCTCATGTGTAACATTGACCTACAGTTTATACAAGGCCTTGGATGGTATCCGCAGCAATACTAGATGCAGCTGAGCCAATTCGTTTAGGGGTGTCTGCCCCACGATTTTGTCCATGCGTAGCATGTTGGGTGTGATGTGAAATGTTGAACTCAGTTGTGTTGTCATCTGTATTGTATCTTGCTTGCTTGCTTCAAATTATCCTCCTATCTATGACGTTGACGAGCATGTTTCTACGTTGTTTTTGGTTGCCTGCGCTTCCCTGATCCACTTGAGGAGTTGCCGCATGTATGCCATCTCTTCTTCAATTTTGTCCCTTTGGCCCGAAGTATTATCAAAATCCTCGAATGTGCGATTCTGGACCATTTGGGCCACCATGTCTAAATTATTCTCCATGATCATGTATTCTAGAGGTGTTTTATGTGCCTTCATATTCTTGCACACACCCCTCATCTGGGTGGTTGGTCACTTATTATGGCCTGGCTCTTATGGAGTAGAACTTGATGTAGTTCTCTGTGCTTCCTTGACCTGTTTATGCTATACCTGGGGTGCCTGTGTGTTGTTCTTCTTCCCCGTCTGGACACTTGTCTTAGATGTCCCCTCTTTCTTTTGTTGTGGCTTGTTCTAACCTGTCCTTGGTTTCTTGGTCACTGTTACTTCCTCGGGTTGTGTATGTTCCTATGCTACCTCCTCAGCATGTGTGTCTTCCTGTCTGACCTCCTCCTCCTCTATTTTTGCAGGTATGTCTTGAGTGAGGACTCGAATCCTCCATTCATCTTCCCAATCCTTAATGGTCATTTGTATGTCCCCCTTCGTGATGCAGCAACGTAGCTGTAACCATTAATTTTTGGGTTCCTTCTATGCATGGATCCACATCTCATGTCTGGTGGCTTTGAAGTTGGCTATGTTTTGATAGTGTGCAACATCTTCCAATGTTATCGTCCAAGTGTTGGCGATGGTATCCTGTAGGTCGCGGAGATATCCTTCGAATATAGTTGCATTCACTCTCCTGTTCTTGGCGTCTAAAGTGACTCCAAGAGATAAGTATCGTGCTCCATGGAAGGGTTTGGGTCTCATGGAAAAAAATGAGTACTTCGGCTCCTTCCATCCCATAATGGCTATCAGGATGAGTATCCATGAATAATGAAACTATGTCCCTAGATCCTGTGCATCCTTGTAGTCGTATAGGAACAGATTCAACAAGTAAGGGGCCCAGCTGAGTGTCGTTCCCTCGACACACTATGTTGCAGTTGTGACAACCTTGTCCGGGACTTCCTCCTTGTGGCATTTTCTAAGAAACTTGCATGCCATAGTTATTTTGGACAGTGTTGTCGCAATGTCACTAATACGCTTGATAATGATTCTGTGTGACCCCCTTTCGATGCCATATTTATTTTTCATCTCCTTATCTAGTGATTTCTCCTTTGTTTTTTCCTTGAGGAACTATGAGGGGTCCATGCCCTGTGATGGAAGCCCTGTGATGTGTGCAATGATCTCTATGTCTATTGAGACGAGTTGTTCCAGCCACAAATCTCGGCCATGTGTGACCACCATCAACTGCTTGACGTAGTTGTTTTCATATTGGCCTCTTCCAAAGTGTGGTAGGTCCAATAGACCTAGAATCCCAGTTTTGGCCAATCCTATTGCCCACTGGACTGGTTGATGGATTGGTTCCCCAAAGGGCCCTATACCCACAGTCTGTAGCTAGATTCACTTAGCGAACTCTGGGAACTTGTCTGTGTATGTTACAGCATAGTCTGAGTACCTTAATTTCTCTACATAACCTAACAAATTTTTTGATACATGCACCCCTTCCAGTATGCATGGAAAAACAATTGTTGCGGCGGGTTGTCTGCACAGTGACCTAGGTATCAATTACTTGTCCTTTACTTGTGGTGGATGACTTGAGGTTCCAACCTCCAATGTTCATTCTTCGGCATATTGCTCTGGTCAGTCAGTGACATCTTCCACTGCTCCCTCCTTTGGTTGTTCTGACACGGTTTTCTTTGATTCTTCTGGCGCGGTCGTTTCTTCCTAGTTTGGAGCCATCCCATTAACTCTCAGGGCTTCTTCAACATTTTTTGGGTGCCCTAGATTGCCTGCATATTCATTCTGTCGGCTCTACCTCTCTTCTGGACTATCGATGTCCATGCTCGCAGGTGTTGTTTGTTGGGTCTCTTCCTCGATGGGTGTGGGGATTGCTATTGTTGTATATGGCGATGGGATTTTTTCCACATTGACAACTTCTAATGGTTGAGATGGTCGTTGTTCACTGCCCTGTGATTGTGATAGTGCTCTGGTCCTACCTCTAGGTTGTCTGGTAGTCTGGCTCGGTTCTCCTTGTTTAGGTGGTAAGAACTTATCATTCATTGAGCTCAATAGCCTCTGAAACCTCTACAAACTTCACTCTCTACTTCGTATGCTCTATCGCTATGTGCCTTTTCCCATTTCACAATAACCTTTCCACTCCCGCGTCCTTGCTTTGTATTGGCGTTATGTGAAGCTTGTCGAAGAATTTGTTGTGGTTATAGATTAAATGAACCGTTGGTTCCTTCGTACCTGCCATTAATTTTCCTCGTCGTCTCTAGTCGACACGATTAATGCGGCATCCCATTAGTCTTTTCTGGCATTCAATTCCGCTAGTCATAGTCAATTGGCACTTCTTTTGTTGTAGCCACCTTTCCCACTTGTTTTCGCTTTGAACTGACAGTTGTCCTTATCTCCATCGGGCTCGGGTGTGCATGCTCATTTGACTTATGGCGCGTGTTCCTTCTAGTTTTGGCATGCTATGCCTTTGTTGTTCCCTTTTGATATCTTGTACTATAACTTTTTCTTTTTTTTTCTTAGATTGCTCAGTGTCTTTCAAGTTTCAGGTGGTCAACTGTCCTTGTATAGCTTCAGTTGACTCCCATTGATCATCCCTCTGAGTTTTGTACCTCCTAATTCCTTCAACTGTACATCTCCCCCATATGTGACATTTTTTACTTCATATGGTCCTAACCAATGCATTCTAAGTTTTCACGTTTGTTGAATGGATTTACTGTCATACATCAACATTAAGTCTCCTGCCTTGAAAGATTTCCTCTTGATATGTCTGTCATGCCAAGATTTGTCCCTTTCTTTCTAAAATTGTTGGTGGAACCCTACTAGGGTCCTATCTTCATCCATGATCATCAGTTGATTCAGCCTATCCTGTACTACGCCTTGTTCTGTCATGTTCGTAATTCTTGCTACATGCAGACTAGGTACCAAAACTTCTAATGGCACTACTGCTTATTGTCCATATACCAATCTGAATGGTGTGTGTCCTATCAACTTCTTTCATGTGGTCCTGTAATCCCACAATACTGCTGGTATTTTTTGGTCCCAATCATCCTTGTTGACATTACAGATCTTCGTCACTACATTTTCAAGGATTTTGTCAAAGGCTTCTATTGTTCCATTCGCTTGTGGATGATATGGTGTACTCTTTTGATGATGGACCTCAAATTCTTCAGTCATTGCCTTAATAGTGTTGTTAATAAAGTGAATGCTTTGGTCGCTCATCAAAATTCTTGGGCAACAAAATCTAGTGATCACATGTTCAAATAGAAAGTGTGTTGTTGTCTTTGTGCTGCAATCTTTGACAGGTGCTACTTCTTCCCATCATGTCAGGTATTATGTCGCAGTGATAATGTACCTTGGTTCTCTCCTCTTGGTGGGTGGGTTAATTGGTCCCGCAAAATCTATTGCCCATTTGTCGAATACCTACAAAGTTACTTGTGGTCGTAGGGGCATCTCATCCCTTCTACTTGGTATACCAATCCTCTGACATACATCTCATCTCTGGCAGTACTCTTTCAAGTCTATGTGAATGGTCGACCACCATAGTCCTGAACGCAATACCTTCTGTGCGGTAACTTTTCCTACATAATGTCCTCCTACTATTCCTTCATGAGCTTCTACTAAAATCCTTGGTCTTTCATGTTCTAGCACATATCTTCTCAAGATGTTCTCTGCGCCCATTTTGTATAAGTGTCCGGCAATCAGCTGATAATCTGTAGCCCGGACTACCAAATTTTTCTTCTGTGCAGTGTTATATTCCTGTGGCATAGTCCCTGTACTCAAGTACTGGATGATTTCTGCAAAGTATTCATCGATGATATGAACAGAAAATAACTGTGAGTCCAGAAAGTTGTCCTCTAAATTTGTAGGATCCTCTCCATTTGTGACTCTTGATAGGTGGTCGGGTCATGTGTTCAACTTCCCTAGCTTGACTATTACTTCAAAATCAAATTCTTGAAATAGTAGTAACCATCAACAGATTATCCCCCCCAACACTAGTTTGTTGACTAGGTACTTAAGGGTTGAATGATCTATGAACATCTTAAAATGTTTTCCCAGTAAGTTATGTCTAAACTTTTGTAGTGCATAGACCATAGCGAGGCCTTCCCTCTCTGTAGTGTTATAGTTCTTCTCTGATTCTGACAGTTTTCTGGTAGCAAATGCTATAGGATGATCAAATTCTCCTTCTCCTGGCTGCGCAAAAATAGCTCCAAGTGCTATGGTTGATGCATCTACATGTACATGGAATGTCTTCTCCCAATCTGGGTATACTAGTATTGGCGTTGTTACCATTTTTTCTTTCAGTGTATCTAGATCGTATTGGCAGTCCTCATTCCACTGAAACTTTGTATCATTCCTTAACAGTTTCTCCATTGGAATGGTGATTTGCGCATACCCTTTGATAAATTTTATGTAGTATCAGGTGTGTCCCAATGTCGCTCTTAGTTGACGGACTATTTTTGGTGGTGGTAGGTTAATGATTACTGCAATCTTTGTAGAATATACTAGTAAACATTGCTTACATACTATATGGCCCAATAGTATCCCAAACAGTATTCCTAAGATGCACTTCTTGATACTTAATGATATATGGGACTGCCTTCATCTTTCTAACATTAGTCGCAAGACCTCTACATGTTCCTTCAACAGACTATAGATTGTCCAATCGTCCAAGTATACCTCTCGAAACTGGTGGATAAATTCCTTAAATGAATCTATGACTACTCTGGAAAATATTGTTGGTGCATTCTTCAGTCCAAACGGCATGATTGTGTACTGGTAGGATCCCCATTCCGTAGAAAAAGTGTTCTTGTATCTATCTTTCGGTGCTATCTTGATCTGATGATATCCTGAAAATCCGTCAGTGAATGAGTAAACTTCCTGTCCTCCTATGTTCTCCAACACTTCATCTATGAAGGGTGTAGGGAATGGTTCATGTAGGCATGCATCGTTCAACTTCCTCAAGTCGACACATATTCTTATCCCTCCTTGTTTTTTCTCCTGAACTACCATCGGGCTTATCCATTCTAATTCTTCCACAAGTTCTATGATGACATCTTCGAGCATCCTATCAATCTCAACTTTGAATTTTTTTCTTATATATTGGATTTAGTCTGTATGGTCGTTGTCTGATCAGTCTTTCCTCAGCTTTGAGTGGTATCTTCATTTCACCTAGCTCTCCTGCTATGCCCTTCATTTCTGTAAACATTGTGGGGAATAGGTTGTTGTACTCGTGCAGTAACTATGTTATGCTTTCCACTATTTTCTCATCCCAGTAGTCTCCAATGTTGGCCATTTTGGGATTCTCAACTATCCCAATGTTGACTTTCTTCACTTTTATTGGCACAACAATTACTTCTAATTCTAGAGGTGGACCTTCCACTTCTCTTTCTCCTTCCACTTCCTTGATCTGAATATTGTGCAGGTCATCTTCCTCTGGTACTTCTTTCTGCACATGGTAGCATGACAATAGTTCTTTCACTATTTGTTTGTTCCGCTGTTGTTCCTCTGTTATGAGTTCAAACTTTGGTTCCTTAATGAATATCACCCCTCTTATTTTCTTAAGTGTTTCATCTATGTTGGGGTTCTCATACTAGAATGAGAAAGTGACTGTAAAATTGTGTTGTAGTAATGGTCAGCTCACAGTTCCTCTGCGTAGTTCCTAGTCTGTATACCAGTTTGTTGGTATTCCCTCTAAGGTATGTGAGAAATGATGAGGCCATTCCTCTGGGGGTGTAATTTTCCACAACTCTCTACACTTCTCTAAGTGTTCAGCGGGTGCCCCCAGTCCATCGTATTTTTGTTGTTCGTTTCTTTTCTATTCTGCACCAAACCTTATGCGCAGTAACCGCTTGCATTGGTACCAATCCTTGATTGTTTCTTTGTGTGTGCCCCACCATCTTGCAAGTGTGGCCTTGAGTTCTATATCGAGTGTTGAGAGTCTCTAATTTTATAACACTTCATCTTTGTATTGTGTCAAGAATTCTTCTAGATCGTTTACCCCATGAAAACGGGGTGGTTCCCTTGTCTCCGTACCTACCCATCTTATTGGGCAGCCTATTCTTGCACATCTTCTTGTGGAAACACTGTATAGCCTTTGTTGTCAATTCTCTAAACCTATATCTGAGTCTGACGCACATGAAGTGATTCTCCACCAATTGAGTATCCCATATGTAGTTGGGTTCACGTAATCCTCATCTCATGAAGTTTTCCTGTACAACTGGTTGATTTCCTCCAAGTCCAAGCAAGTAGACTCTACAAACCCCTCGCCTTCTGATGTGTCTAATGGCACAATGACCCTATATTCTCCTGACTCAAATGTCATTTTTTGTGTCTTTAAATTGATCATGGACTGGTTATCAAACGCCCAATCCAAGTTGAGAAATGTTGGATATGGTGTTGTGTCGTCCACTATTTTAATCACTTCGAAGTCTTATTTAGTGCGCACTCCATCCAGGTCTACTGTCACTCCTTTCAGTCTCCCAATTAATAGAACTCTTTGTTGGTTTGCTAGTTTCAGCTGAACAAGTGAATATCCTAATGCAGGTTCTCCCATACATTGCCATGTATTCTTAGGTAATACATTGACTTCGGATCCTAGATCCAGTATGATATCTCCCATGTTGAAATCTTCGATGTTGGCATTCAGCCTGAACTATGTTGATGTTTCATCCTTCATCCCTTGCTTCCGTTGAAATCCATTGAACATTCTAGTTGTTTTGATTCCTCTTTTTCTAGATCTTCCCTAGTAACGTAGGACATTCTTCTATGTCATGATCAGATGTGTGACAATACATATAAGTCATTGATGGAAGTGGGCATTCTCTTGCATAGTGTCTTGGTTGTTGATAGTTGCGACATACCACTAGTGCTCTACCTCTTCTAAAGCCTCCTCTTGTTCATCCTATGCCTCTGTAGCTAGCTCGATCTCCTCGTGGCACGTTATACTGAGGCGCCTGAATGTACTACGTGGTATTGTACTGAGCCTACACGATATTATATGGATGCTACACATTATTATACTAAGGCTACGTAGTGTTTTATGGGGTTGGTACTTGGTTAAACTGAGGTGTGGCTTTCCCGGTCATCATTTTTTCCTGCACCCTATATGCATATGATGTCCTCTCTCTCATCAAGTCCATAGTTCTACAGTCTTTTTCATCATGGCCCACCGATTTGAAAAAGTTGCAATATGAACTATTTGGGATTGTCTGGTACTTTTGCATCATTGGGCAGTGATATGGGTCATGACCCTATTTTTTACAGATTTCGCACCATAGTCCTCTTATTGGTAATGGATTTGGCATCCTCGCTGCCATATATTGCATGAATGTTAGACATTCGTTTTTATGGTTTCCTTCCATCCTTCATGTGGTACACCAAACAACTTCTTGTTTTTCCTTGCTTTTGTTCTGATTTAGCTGGAACGTTAAGTTCTTTAAATCCTCCTTTATCTCTTCGATGCCTAGATCCGTCTTTTGATATTGGTTTTCTTCTAGTTACAGGGATGCCTGCAGAGCCTCTGCCTGTGTCTAAAACTTTTGTTGTCATAGTGCATATCTTTCATAGGTATTTCAACTTTCCTTTTAGTCGCTTGAATCTCTGGTCAATCTCCCATATGGATTCTCCTTGTTTCTGTCTAATTTCTATCATCTCATTCATGTATTGGTCCTCTAAACTTGGGTTCTGAAACTCATTTATCAGCAATTTCTTGATGTCCACAATTGTTCTGGTTGTCCCTGGTGGATTGTTTGTCGCTACACTCATATACCAATCTAGTGCATGATCCCTTAGTGTAATTGCTAGTTGTGAAAGTTTCGTGTCCTCGTCTGTGATCGGTTTTTCTTCCCAGATCTTCTCACAGATAAACAAGTGTTTTTATGGGTCCTCCGATGCTTATCCTTTGAATTCTGGTAACCTGATGGTGGGATCATGTCCAACCATCTTGAATGCTGAACTACTACCTCCGTGTGGTGTATATACTTGACTAATGATTCCATAACTAGCTCCTCCAGTTGTTGTTCCTTGTGTAGGTTTGCTTCTTGTTGTCTTCCTTCTCCCGAAATTCGGTTGTCTAAACGGTGGTGTTATTTTGGGTGTGTTAGGCGTACATGGGTTGATGGGTTCCACTCTAACATTAATATGGATAGGATTTCTGCCTTATATTCTCGCTCTTGGACTTCACGTCTTCCTCTCATATGTTGTGCGTAGGATTTCCTCAATCTAATCCACGGCCCAGAGATCCTCTACCTCCTCTTCATCACTTTCCAAGCCTCCCCTCGTGGCTACAACTCTCTTCTTTGTGTTCACCTTGTATTGGTAGGGTACTCCACTGTGCATCATTCCAGCGGTCGCCATGATCTACTTGATCTAGTCGTCATCCATCATGATTGGGTCCAAGGCTTCCTCCTTCTTTCTTGTATCCACTGCTCCTTTCATTTCTCATTTTTCTGTCAGTGCTTCCCCCCTTCCCCCGTGCATGGAAGGAAGTTTAATTGTCTGACTCCATTGTCATTACACCTTTATTATAGATCAATATATTAATAGAAGTATACAGTGATTGAATATACCTTCCTCGAGGCTCACATAGAAACTCTTACTCCTGTACATTGTACGTCTTCGCAGTATCTACTGCAAATTCTGTTATAAATCCTGCTACAATATTGTCAAGCAAAAAATCTATTGTGCGGGTGAATTTGTTATTCACTTGTTGTAACTTCTCAATCTGAAATGAGTTCCACTCTATCTGTTGGATCTTATTCATTTCGTTGCTATCATTCAACCTCAATATCCACTCATGTAATAAGTGTGGAAAATAATAGAAGAATACTTCATGCAGATCAGTAAACACATACTTCTCAAGGTATTTGCACGATGTTACTCTAGGGTTTATGTTATCTTTTTGTGAAAACTCTAGCTCCTTTATCTTCAGCCAGCTTTCGATCTCTTCTTTTGTGGGATTCCACGTTCTCAACATCCCCTTCTAGTGGTGCATTCTTCTCCCCTTATTATCATCCAATTTGGTATTCCTTTTGAGTTGCCTTCCACCGATCTTACATTCTTTTAGTAGATCCCATCTACTCAATCCTTATATTGTTCCAACCAACAACAAAACCATTTGTTGGTTTAGATTTATCTGAGTTATACCTTTAACATGATTGACCTAGGTTCAAGTCTACTAGGGTTCCAACAAAGCCTCTAAAACTATCGGCCCTCCTGGTAAATCAGAAGGCAACGCAACACACAGAGTGCACTACGCAGTCTCACCTGATATAGCCTTAATGGGTGACTACAATACTCATGTGTTTGCAGTCTAGTATTGAATGGGGATTGAGAAGTGTGCACTGAGAGTTCTATTTAACTTATTAAATCAATATATCACCATTCCCAATTATGCATGTAATTAGCTCATTCATTCATCCTACTAACATCTACTCATAAACTGTAAAAGAGACACAAGCATTCAATAACACAACACAGGTTTTACCATGGTTCACCCCCTCCTAGGCTACGTCCACAAATATCTATCTCTCAAGCTCTTCTATTATGGCAGTTCCGAAACTACAGCATCGCGTGTTTTGCAACTCATCCTCAGTTGGGTCGAGATCTATTATGAGGCAGAATAGATCACACCATGCTCCTTAGCTTGTGATCTAACCCTCATCTACCCTTATGTCCCTCTACATCTCAACAGCTTACAAAATTAGGTCGTATGAAAGAAGGATTACAACTAGTTATCAAAACAGGACTCCTTCGTCGTCTCTTCAGACTCTCTAAAACCGACCCTTGCATTCTTTCATAATGGACAACTACTCTCTTCCTAGACCTCCTAGGTATATATATATATATATATATATATACGTTTTTGTCTCATCAGACATTACAATATATTACAAAAACCCTAATCCTAACGTCGTTAGGTATTCCATGCATGCGCACGTGTTGCTCTTCCTTCCAGTTGTCGCTCTCCTCGTGCATGTGTTTCTTCCCAAAATATTCTTTCTTTCTGATTTGGCCTGCTTCCAATAGGGGAAACCATTCTTGAGGTATTTTTTCACCAATTTAGATTCTTCATATCATATGTGAATAATAATGGTGGCACGAATAAGAATCGTTGATACTCCTGGCAGCACACCCGACCACATTACCCTCTCAGGTTGATGGGATGTTTGGTCTTCTTCTCTTTCATGGGGGTAAGTATTTAGGTTTAATCTCCTTCGTTCTAGTTCATCACTATTTAAGTGAAGACTTATCTTATCACAATATTTACAGTGTTAAATCTTGTTAAGTTTAATGTTGTTATTAGGTTATTTCCAAATTACATGAGCATTTAATGCATTTCTAAAACAAGAGCATAAAGAGGATCACTGAAAGAAACACAATCACAAGGTACGCATCATTTTATCCTGGGAAACCCTCATGGGGGAGAAAACCCAACAAAAACTTCCTCAATAATAGATTGCCAAGACTAAGACCAAAACACCAAGAATAAACTAAGACTGAGCATGCGCATCTCTTCTCCTTCCTCCTGCAACTGCAATTTCCTTCAAGATATGTGCACTAGATGAGTGAGTGTGAGAGTGAACAAGTGAGGCACCATCCTCACATATAAATACTAGTTGAGGAGGTGCTAGGGTTATGTCTCTTCACTTAGTAGGATCGACTTCTTCTAGAAGTGGTTAAAACCACTTTATAAACACTAGGGTCCGACTTTAAAAATACCACCATATAAATATGGTTTGACCAATCCACAAAAGGGGATTTTATCTCATATAAGACCCGACATGATCAATCCACAAAAGGGGATTTGATCTATAGTATAATAACTCAAATATAATTAGAATATTCTTTGAAGTTACAATATTTCAACATCCCCCATTAACGAGAAGGTTATTCTACTGACATCACTCAATACAACATCATCAAGAGAAGGAGATGGCAGCATCGTCATCATTATCTGGAACACCGACTGGCACATATACAAATCATCGGAATTTTTTATCATGATTAGTAACATCATCGTTCACATCATGGACTTGGAGTAACATCATCATCATCATCATCATCATCATCATAATCATCAGGATGAAGATGAAACATCAACATCAACAGCATGAAGCTAGAACAACATGATCATGAGGCTGGTATAACAAGATCATCAATAGCATGAGGCTGGAACAACAACATCATCAACAGCATGAAGTTGAAACAACAACATCATCAACATGTGGGAACAGAATGAGCCAGGTGTATCAACAACAATATTTGTGGTACTCTGACATACCATCCTTACCAGACCTTTTGGATCTGCCTAGGAATCATTATATTCCCTAGGATATAAAATCCTGACAAGCTACCATGTGGTACTCTGACAGACCGTCCTTACCGGACCTTCGGGATCTGTCCAAGAATCATAATATTCCATAGGATATAAAATCCTAACTGTGCTACCCGTTGTTGGTCACGATACCATAGTATCATCAACATCACTCCCCCTTTCGAGGGCGGTCCTTTTGGACAACACCAAGCTTGTCTCAGAAGTACTCAAACTTCACACGAGATAGAGGCTTGGTCAACACATATGCATCCTACTCATTTGTGCCAAAATATTGGAGCTTTACATCTCCCCTTTACACCATATCAAGGATGTGGTGCTACCGGATCTCTATGTGCTTCTACTTATCATGGAACACTGGATTCTCCGTCATTTTTATACAACTTTGGTTAGCACATTAAATCACGGTGACTCCATCTCCAGATCGAACAGACCTATAAACAACTTTCGAAGCCATATGGCTTCACAACTGGCGGAACATGTTGCAATGTATTATGCTTCAGTCATGTTGAGAGAAATAATGGATTGCTTCCTGCTTTGCCATGAAGACATGGTTTACCCCAAACTGAAATAACATCCTGAATTGATCTTTTTGTTTGAAGCACCTCTAGCCCAATCTGAATTAGTATAACCATACAGTCTGAAGTCATGATCTCCAGTATAATAGAGACCATAATCCAACATACCCTTAAGGTATCTCATCACATGATTTGTAGCTACAAGGTGAACACGTCTGAGTTCCACGAGACACTGACTCAAGGTGTTCACAACAAAGCATATATATATGGCCTTATATTCGTCAGATACATAAACGATCCAATAATTTGTTTGTATAGAGTAGCATCAACCAACTCTGACAAAGTATCCACCAGGAGCTTCAAATCTGTTTCCATGGGTGTGTTCATGGATTTACATTCCAACATGTCAAATCTCTTCAGTATTTCAACTACATACTTCCCTTGGTTAAGGAATATCTTCTCTGGGCTCTACCAAACTTCAAGACCTAATAAATAATGCATGGGGCCTAGGTCTTTCATATCAAACTCTGTGGAAAGCTTCTTCTTGCAATATGTGATGATATTTTCTTCTTGGAATATGTGAATAAATCATCAACATATAGTAGAAATATGACTGGCTCATCATTCATAATCTTGAAGTAAAGGTCAGAATCATCTTTACTCTTGGTAAAGCCCAAGCTTGTCAGGAAACTATCAATTTTTCCATACCAAGCTCTAGGAGCTTGCTTCAACCCGTACATATATTTCTTCAACTTGCAGACATGAGTCTTTCTATATTCAAATTCAAACCCTTTTGGTTGTTCTATATACACTTCTTATTCAATAAAACCATTTAAGAAGGTTGTTTTCACACCCATCTATTGTAACTTCCACTTCATTTTAGTTTCAAGAGCTATGATGGTTCTGATAGAAGTGTATCTGGCTACAGGAGAAAATGTTTCTTCATAGTCAATACCTTCCTTTTGAGAAAAAACATGACCCACAAATCTCGCCTTATTTTTTTCAATACTTTCATCTATTGCATGTTTTATTTTGTATATCCACTTGGAAGATACCACATCTTTGTTCTTTGGTCTGGGAACTACTTCCCACCCATCATTATTTATAATGGACTGGTAATCTTTTTTCATGGCTTCCATCCATTCTTTATTCTGAACAGCTTATTCAAAGCAAGTAGGTTCCTCCTCTATGAGATCACACATCAAGTCCAGATAGCTGGAGAATGGCTTAGGCTTCTTGCTTTGTCTCATGGTTCCTTCTGGGGAACCATACTTCTTTGCATATTGAATAAGTTCTCTCACCTAATATGGATTTCTCTTATGAAAGATCATCATACCGATAGGTTCTTGAGATTCTATCATATCATGATCTTTTGGAATCTCATCATCAGTGGTAACTGTAAATTCCTTCATGGGTTTTGTAACTCTAGGAGCCACGGGTTCTTCTTGATATACTTCTTCAAACTGGAATTTACTTGATCTTTTGAGTGTTTCATATTCATCAAAGCTTACATCTTTGTTGATGTCAATATGATGGTAACCCGGTATGTAAATTCTGAAGGCCTTATAGACCTCACAGTATCCAACAAATATTCCCTTGTTTCCTGAAGGCTCCAACTTAGTTCTCTTTTCTTTTGAAATATGTACAAATACTAGACAACCAATTATTTTTAGGTGGCTTACTTCTAGCTTCTTTCCAATGAACATTTATTTGGGGGTTTTGAATCCAAGTGCACTATGGGATAATCTGTTTTGAACATATATTGTTGTTCTTCCTGCTTCATCCCATAAGTGCATTGGAAGATCTTGATTGTGAATCATAATCTTTATTGCTTAACAGTTATATTCTTTCTTTCTACTACACCATTTTGTTGAGGATTATAGGGAGTGGTGAGCTCCCTCTTAATCCTGGGATCTCTACAAAAGGTTCCAAATTCATTTGAAGTGTACTCTCCTCCATTTTCTGACTTGGGTATCTTGATTTTCCTTTAGGAGAGGTTTTCTATCAAGGCTTTGAATTCCTTGAACTTTCCAAGTACTTCATTTTTTTATTTCAATAAATAAACTCAAGTCTTACGAGAGTAATCATCAATAAAAGATACATAGTATACATACCCAATTAGAGAGGTCAATGGCATTGGACCGCATACATCTGAGTGGACAAGCTACAAGATTCCTTCCGCTTTACTGTCTCTCTTTGGAAAAGGATTATTTATGTTATTTCCTTGTGCACATCCCTTGCATACACCTTCATGATCAAACTTTAATTATGGTAAACATGTAACTACCTTGCTTACATATGGTAAGGCTTTGTAGTTTATGTGAGCTAGTATTCTATCCCAAAGTTCACAAGGACTTTCAGTAGAGTGTGTCAAGGCTACATCTGAGTGACCTTTTAACTTGTACAAACCAACTTCTTATGTTCCAATAACAACTGCATCTTCTATAGTTTTTCCTTTAGACCACATAAAAAAGTCACCATCTATGAATG
>SNQJ01S0045075.1:25253-49481 GCA_010110895.2 Picea sitchensis
CCACCTGTCACCTCCTGCCAGGTGTTCTCCCCCTCATCCTCCAACTCATCTTTCCTCCTTCCCTCAGGCCTGCTGCCTTGCGGTTTCCATGTCATTATTCACATGCCACTTTGCCTAGTCATCAAGTGCCACAACCCTCTTCCCTTCGCCTACATGGCCCCTCTCCAGAGCATCACCCACTCACCCACTTCCATGTGTCTCTCTTTCTCTCCCAGTTGCCTCCATCTGTATGGTCGTCTCTACTCCTTATCCACTCGAGCCTCATGCTCCATGTCTCCTCTGCCCAGCCACCACTTCCCATTATGCACCCCAGCCTTCACACTAGCCTCCACGTCTTATCCATCAAACCGTTCAGTCGATCCAGGTGGCAGCGTGAGAAGACCTCCACGTCCCAAAGGTGCAGAGTTGGTTGGGTCATTCTCAATCCCAAGGAAGTAGTTATTGAGGTAGTTGGTGGTGGTTAGACATCGTCTCCGCCATAAATGGAAAGTTCGGTGACGAATTTAAAGCACATCGGTTCATCCACAGGACTGTCAGGAGTTTGATTGCATCTGTCATAAGTGCACGATCGTTCAGAGACTGCATGTGAAGATTGTCAGTGGACATGCAGACGCAATGTTTTTTAATACAGTGTCTCAGTTTCGCTGTTGTTGTTTTTCTTTGAGTATATGTAGGCAATTTTTCCATTTTGTAATCTATCGATGGTAGAGCACAGCTCCCGATTGTAAAGCTTTAATCTAGCCTCTGGTTCTCTGGTTATAGAAGAACATTTGAGACTTCTTGTTTAATGACAGCCAACTTCTTCTTTTCCCTTTTTCTATGAATCTAAGATCCCGAGCATGAATGATCCAGTCGGGTGTTTCATTGCTATATTATGTTGGTTTGATTTTATCAGTTCTGCAATCTTCTTGGGTTCATTTTGAAGTTGTTCGGCTCTGAGAGGATCTCATAGCCGAGACTTTTCCCCTTTGTGAAGGCTGCTGGAAGACCTGACATCTAGAGTAGACTTTATTTCCCCTTTCTCTCCCCCACTTACTCACCACTATCATTATTACTGGCTTAAGTTACGTCAAGACCTCATGTGTCACTGTTGTTCCAGCCTAGTTTTCTGAGTTAGAATGATAGTGTTCCGAGTTTACTTCCATCTGATCACCTCTTTATAAACAAAACGTGACATAAACTTATGGGCGTCGGGCTTTGCTCCTACTGCAATCCAGGAGTGACTTCCGTCGCCAACAGATCTTTCCATATGGAATAATTCCCTCCTTCCCCGTTGATCCAAAAAGGATCCAGAGAAGGCTAAGAGCAACCCAAAACGCACAAAAACAACTTAGAACACTCAGAATGGCTTCAGGAGACAGCAAAAGGGAAAAAATTCAAAGTTTCCAAAACTCAGTGAAAAGGGCATGATCGCAAAGAGAGCGTCGCAATATTTCTAACGACGCAAATGGCTCATCAAACGGAGTTACAGAACAAAATATATAAGCGGTCAAAGTTTTGGTCAACCTAGCCCAATCAACAGGGATGAGTCAACATCCATACTGTTGACGTTAGCATCAGTACAGATGACGTCAACGTCTGAACATACTACATTGAAAGCACAGAGGGTGACACATGTGATGATGATGTCAGCATGACACGTGGAAGCACTAGAGGCTGCCACGTGTCACTCGGATTTGGACTTTTTAGGGCACCACGTGAACAAGTAAAAAAATGCCATGTGGCACCCCCAGGTGATGCCACCTGGCACCACCCAGAAGGTGCCATTTGTCTCAAGGTGACGTGGAGGTGATGTTAGCACACATGTGTTCAAATCAGAGGATTCCACGTGGCCCAATAGGAGGGTGCCACGTGGCACCCCCAAAATGCACAAGGACGCTCAACAAGCAAATTTAATATATATATATAGGAACTCTGCAAATATGGCGATAGTTCCACCATATCTGGCATGTTCCACCAGATGTAACTACCCGCTAAACTATACACCAAAAATAGTGTAACGGTTCCACCAATTTTGGGGCATATTCGAACTGCCTGCCAAGTCTAGCCATCCGCCAAGCGACCCTCCAGATTTAGCGTCGGTTCGGTTTTGTTTTAAAAACAAACACACTAAAAGGGGAGGACTATGGGATTCAACCCCGGGACCTCCGCCTAAACAACAATCTTAAAATAGCCCCACTTACCAGTGCACCAAGGATCACACTTATTACATAACCGCCTGCAAAATTGTATAAGAAGGACCCTCAACCAGTGCATTGGGGATAGAGCACGAGACAAGAGAGGCAGACCGAGCACATCCGTGCAGTATGTATTTTTTCACGGATTTTAAGAATTGGCATAGATTTTGAGATCTGTCAAGTCATTTATTGCAAGAGCAACGACACACAAACCGAGGCAAGGGTGCCTCTTAGGCCAAAAAGTGTCTAACTCGGATCAAGGCATGGAGACAGTCATTTTTAGCTAAAACGATGCCACAAACACAGTGGTGGTTTTATTTTTCTGATCTGAGAAAATCTTCTTTAGATTAACTCCAGAATGAGGTATACTTATGTATTTTGCTCAATTCTTTTGTGGATTTAATAAAAATACCTACCCATTTGAGAGCAGGACCCGGAGACGTAGTCCACTAGGGATGAACTCCGTTATCAAGTTCTTTGTGTTCATATTTCATGATTATGTCTCTTTCATTTTGAGATTTTCCTTCTTTATGGTGTACTTTTGGTTATGCTCATTTAATACAGTTCTTTAATAAGTCACCTAACGAAAAGATCTCAGATCATGTTGGTATCAGAGCAGTCGTATTTGACTTGAATTGTTGAGTATGAATGCTTACTAGGGCCAAGCATAAGTAGGGTGAAGTAACTCTTAATACTTTCAATCCTGAAGTTGGTCGTGCATACTGAAGGAAGAAGATGGAAAAAGAGGATAAGCATGATGAATAGGAGAAAAACTTTCACCTTGTCTTTTATCGCATGTTAGAAATGGTCGAATGAATGTATGGAGATTACGAGAAGAGGATGAAGAATAAAGTGAAGAAAAAGGAAGCACCACCAGATGATGATGCTTTGGTAAATCAAGGGGTTGGAGGAGACCCTCCTGAGCCTCCATATTCACCTTCAATTTCTAGTTCTTCTTCCTCTGAGCATTCTCATCACTCTCAACATTCTAACCATAAAGCTTCTTTTAAGAAACCCTTATTAAATCTTGATGTAAAGTTTGCTTTACCTATTTTTAATGGAGATGCTAATCCTGAGAAGTTAGACAATTGGATCCGACAAGCTGAAGTATATTTTCATGTTCAACATATTGACGAAGAGGAAGTTAAAGTGCAATTGGCTTATCTTCAGTTGGAAGGCACCTCTCTCGTATGGTGGGAGAGAAAGCTACAGAACATAAGTAAGTGTGGTAATCTTCTTTCCTCGCGGTTGGATTTTAAAATAGATATAAGGAAGCAGTTCTATCCATTAGGGTATTTACATAAAGCAATGATGGAATGGAAAAATTTGAGATAGAGTAAAGGTCAGACTGTACAAAGTTTCACAGAAGAATTTAGGAAGAAATCTCTAGCATTGAATATTCCTTTGGATTCTTATGAAACTTTAATGAAGTATATTGGCGCACTTCACAGTTATATTCATCATACTTTGCTCTTGTTCAACCCCACTAGTCTTGACAAAGTTTGTGTGAAAGCCACCCACCTTGAGAACATGGGGAAACATGTTCAAGAAGATCCCACGAAGAAACCTTCCAACCACAAAAGACTTTCAAGAAGTTAAAGAGGAAGGAAAAGAAGACTGCTATAGTAATGAGAGAAGGAGGAAAACCATCTTGCACTCATTGCAATAAGGGAGGTCACGATGAAGAACATTGTTGGAAACTACATCCATAAAAGAAACCGAAACAGTTCAGTGGAAAGGGGAAGACAAATATCGTTGCTACAGTGAAGCAAGATCTTGGTTCTGAATCAGGAGATGAAGGAAATATCACAACGGCTGGAGTACAAGGTAAATATTCTCTTCATGCTAGTTCAAGTTCCACTGATGAATCTTATATTGATGAAAAAAATAAGAATGAGTTATTTCATATACAAGTTGTATCTAAACATACTAAGATAGATACATTATTTGATCTGGGTTCCCAAGTAAACTTAATATCTGAAGCACTTGTCAAGAATATGGGTCTTGTAACGAAATCACATCCAAAGCCTTACCCTCTTGGTTGGGTATGTGATGAAGAAAAACTAAATGTTACCAAACAATCTTGGATCATATTTGTTATTGCTTCAAAGTTGATTGATGAGGTGGATTTGGATGTTGTACCACTTGATATATGTGGCATAGTGTTGGGGAGTCTTTATATCTATGATAGAAAAGCAGTCTTCTTTCGTCATGAAAACAAATACCACCTTACTAAAGGGGGAGTGGAATATATTATTAGAGCTCACATCATGAGGGTAAATTCGACACTTGTTAGTGCAAGGAAAATGAAAAGACTCATATCCACTAATAAGAGATATGTACTCATGGTCGTCAAAGAGAAAGATGTTGGGACATCTGACTCTTTCCAAGGGTGTGATCCATCTCATAAACAAGAATTAATTGATATTGTTTCTAAGTATGATGATATTTTTCAGGAACCAGATGGATTACCTCCTAAGAGGGAAATCCAACATGAGATACATCTTTAGCAGGATTCTCCTCTTCCTAATGTGGGTAGGTACAGGATCTCAGTTGTGAAGATGACAGAGATCAAGAAGCAGGTATAGAGCGTACTGGATAAAGGGGTCATCAGGCCCAATTCATCTGCTTGTGGTTCTCCGATCGTGATGGTGCCAAAGAAAGATGGCGCATGGAGAATGTGTGTCGATCACTGGGCTTTAAATAAAATCACGGTGAAAATTTGATAACCTCTTCCTCGCATAGATGATTTACTTTATTAGTTGAAGAATGTTGTTTATTTCACTAAGTTGGATTTGTGCAGTGGATATCATCTAATCAGGGTTGCAGAACAAGATCCATGGAAGAATGCCTTTAAAAACAAACAAGGACTGTTTGAGTGGTTAGTTATGCCATTTGGGCTTGCAATGCTCCGACAACTTTCATGTGTGTGATGAATGATGTATTCAGGCCTTTCATGGATGACTTTGTGATTGTATATTTAGATGAAAGTATTGTTTTAGTGGGACTTGGGATGAGAATGTGAGGCATGTAAAGTAAGTATTGGATACTTTGCAAAGGGAAAAGTTGTATGTGAAAATGTCTAAATGTGAATTTGGCAAGACTACACTTGTATACTTAGGTCATATTGTTGGAGGAGGACAAATGAAGATTGATCCTTCCAAAATTGAAGTAATTGTGAAATGGCCTAAGCCAAAGAGTGTAACCAAAGTTAGAAGCTTCTTGGGTGCAGTCCAGTATTGGAGAAGATTCATTCCCAACTTCTCCTTTATCACAGCTCCTTTGCATGCCTTAACCACTGTGAGGAACACTTTTCAGTGGGAAGGAAAACAACAAAAAGATTTCAACATTTTGAAGGAGAAGATCAGTACCGCACCAATATTAGCATTGTTGAATCTTCAACAGTCATTCGAGATCAAGACAGATGTCAGCAGATACGCCATGGGTGCAGTATTGATGCAATATCGTAAGCCTATCTGTTACCACTATGATACTTTTAACCAAGTTGTTGTTAACTATCCTACATATGATAAAGAGTTGTATGCATTAGTTCAAAGCGTAAATAAATGGAAGCACTACTTGTTATGGAAGGAAACAATTATACATATAGATCACCATCACTTACAGTATCTTCAAGCATAGACCAAACTGAAACAATCTCGACACTACAGATGTATGGGTTTTCTACAATAATTTCATTTGGTAATCAAGTACAAGAAGGATACAAGTAACAAGGTAGCCGATATGCTTTCTAGACCTCCTATTTTTGCTTCTATTATTTTGAAGAATACTTCTTTATCTCATGATAGCTATGTAGAACAATATGCCATCGATGAAGATTTTAAAGAAGTATATGAGAATCTAACCCATGGTGCATAGGTAGAGAACTATTGTCTGCATGGAAACTTACTCTACCATCTTGGGAATCTTTGTATTCCTACAAGTGAACGAGTCCATGTAATACAAGAAGCTCATACTTCTCTTGTATCTGGGCATTTTGGGGTAGGAAAAACTATTTCTCATTTGCAGAGGTTATGTTACTAGCCTCGAATGAAAGAAATTGTAACTAAATATGTAAAGGGGTGTGTGATGTGTTCTACTTGTAAGCCCACTAATAGAAAATTGGGGCTATGCTCACCACTTCTTGTTCCATCCCATCCATGGGAAAGAATTTCCATGGATTTTGTAGGGGGTTTACCAATGACCAAAGGGGGTCATGATTCTTTGTATGTTGTAGTGGATAGGTTAAGAAAGATGTGTATCTTGATGCCATGTAAAAATAAGATCACTGTTGACCAGACTGCTAATCTCTTCTTTCAGCATGTTTGGGTTCACTTTGGGTTACCCACGTCCATTATCTTGGATCGAGATACTCGATTCCTTAGGGATTTTTGGACTAGCTTGCGGAGAATGATGGACACCAAATTGAAGAGGAGCACTGCTTTTCATCCATACACCGACAGACAAACATAGGTGGTAAATAGAACAGTTGTACTTTTTCTTCGAGGCTACTGCAACAAACATCCTAAGTTATGGGATGAACAAATACCCTATGTACAACATGCTTATAACCGAGCTTTACATTCATCCACTTAGAATTCACCTTTTGAGACATGTTTTGGGTACCTACCAAAGGTTCCTTTGGACTTGATGTATGGGAAAGATGTTGATGTGAATGAAGAACGAATAGAGGACAGAGCCCACAATTTCATCCAAAAGATTCAGCAGATACACCAGGTAGTCAGGGAACAGTTGGAGAAGAGTCAAGCAAAGTATAAATCTTGGCATGACAAGCATAGGGTTGATCATCAGTTCCAAGTTGGAGATTGGGTATTGCTTCACATCAGCAAGAAACTATTGAAGGGTAAAGGAAAAAAACTCAAGCCCCTCTGATATGATCCCTTCACTATTTTGGAGAAAAGCGGCACTAATGTTTTTCTTTTAGATCTTCTGCCTTATATGTAGATCTACTCAGTTGTGAATGTAGAGAACTTGAAACTTTTTGAGCCTCCCATGATCATGGATCAGGATGAGGAAGTTTCAATACATTCAGTTGATGAGTTTGCACCTTAGTACTTGGATGAGTTACATGAAGATATCATCATGGACAGAAGGACGAGGACTTCATGCAGGGGTGACGTTGATTATATTCAAGTACACTTAAGGGAACACATCCAATTAAGGCAAAGTGGATTGAGAAGGATAAAGTGAGGGGACTCTTCCCTCACTTGCCAGTTGATTAATGAAATATTTTGGTTGTCCAAAAAGATCTCAGTTGGAAGGCGTGATCCAAAAAGGATCCATATAAGGCTAAGAACAACTCAGAATTCTTAGAATGGCTTTAGCAGACAACAAAAGGCAAAAAATTCCAAGTTCCTAAAAATCAGTGAAAAGAGCATGATCGTGAAGAGCACGTCACAATATTTATAATGATGCAAGCAACTCGTCAAACGGAGTTATGGAACAAAATATATAAGCGGTCAAAGTTTTGGTCAACCTAGCCTAGTGAGAAGGGATGAGTCAGCATCCGTATTGCTGACGTCAAAATCAGTATGGATGAATTCAACATTTGTACAACCTATGTGGCAAGCGTAGAGGGTGACACTTGTCATGATGATTTCAGCATGCCACATGGCATCACCAGAGGCTGCCATGTGTCACTCGGATCTGGACTTTTTAGGGAGCCACATGGCACCCTCAGGTGATGCCACATGGCACCACCCAGAAGGTACCACGTGTCCTGAGGTGACGCGTAGGTGATGTTAGCGCACATGTGGATAAATTAGAGGATGCCACATGGCCCAATAGGAGGGCACCACGTGGCACCCCCAAAATGCACAAGGACACTCAACAAGAGAATTTAAAATATATATATAATATAGGAACTTCGACAAATATGGCGACAATTATGCCATATCTAGCATTTTCCACCAGATGTAACTACCCACTAAACTATACACCAAAAATAGTTTAACGGTTCCGCCAATTTTGGGGCATATTCCAACTTCCCACCAAGTCTAGCCATTCGCCAAGCGGCCCTCCATATTTATTGCCGGTTCGGTTTTGTTTTAAAAACAAACACACTAAAAGGGGAGGCCCGTGGGATTCAACCCTGAGACCTCTGCCTAACCAACAGTCTTAAAATAGCTCCGCCTACCAGCGCGCCAAGAATCACACTTATTACATAACCACTTGCAAACTTGTATAAAAAGGGCCCTCGACCAATGCATTGGAGACATAGCACGAGACAAGAAAGGTAGACCGAGCACATTCGTATAGTACAGATTTTTGGATGGATTTCAAGAATTGGTATGGATTTCGAGATCTTTCAAGTCATTTATTGTAGGAGCAGTTGCACACAAATTAAGGCAAGGTTGCCTCTTAGGCCAAAAAGTGTCTGACTCAGATCAAAGCGTGGAGACAGTAATTTTTCTAATCTGAGCAAAACTTCTGTAACTTAACTCTAGAATGAGGTATACTTATGTATTTTGCCCAATTCTTTTGTGGAGTTAATAAAAAGACCTACCCATTTGAGAGCAGGAGCCAAAGACGTAGTCCACCAGGGATGAACTCCGTTATCTAGTTCCTTGTTTTCATATTGCATGATTATGTCTCTTTTCTTTTGAGCTTTTCCTTCTTTATGGTGTAATTTTGTTTTTGCTCTTTTAATACAATTCTTTAGTAAGTCACCTGACGAAAAGATCTTGGATCACCCGTGCAGTTGGAGGGAAAAACTATGTGCATTGAAGTACAAGTAGTCGATGCACCTCTAGACTACAATATTTTGTTAGGGAGGAGTTGGGCCTATGTTATGACAACAATTGTATCCACCACTTTTCGGGTCTTATGTTTTCCTCATGAAGGTTGGATCATAACCATTGATCAGTTATCCTTCTCCCGTCCTGACCCTTCATCGGAGGCATCCACGGTCCCGATGATTGACAACCCGTAACCAGGTACTATCAACTTAGGTGTCAGATTGTTTCCATATTTAATGTGGACTTTTGATTATCCACTGCCTGCTAATGATTTCAAGTTTATTTCAGTTGTTCTCGACCAGTCGAAGGCTGCAATATTTCAAGTCGTGTCTTTTAGAATGAGTTACTTTAATGATCTGTGGATTTTACCTTCCCCATCAGATTCGATGGAAGGGATAGGAAACTCTGGAATGGCTACACACTTATCCGATGATGAGGTTGCGTAGAGTATTGTCGAGCAAGCCTCGGCCAACCCTGATCCAGCTCCCCCACAGGAGATAGATCCCATTCTTGAGCCTATTTGGGCTCAAGACTCTCTTCCTACTTATGATCCTTTAGAATTAGTCTTTTCCTCTGGCGAGGCAATTTTGGAAGCAATGACTGGGCTAGACAGACCTTGCGATGATGTTCACTACATATCTTATTTATTACTCAAGCTGAAGAGAATAGAGGCAGGAGATTTCATTATGATTGTGAATGGACATGCCACTTGTCATGTTAACCCTCTAGCCACAGACGAAATATCCACCGAGGGAAACATGGCAAGTGTAGTTGAATCAATTCCTATTGACATCTCTAGAACCCCTGGTGTTGTGGAAAATGTCTTCGTCGGAGCAAATTGATCCCTTGAAGAGACTCATATCTACACTTAATTATTTAAAGAGTTTCGTGACATATTTTCCTGGTCTTATGAGGATATGACAGGCATTGACCCACGTATCGTTGAACACGAGATAAAAAACTTACCCCGATGTTAAACTTGTCTGACAGAAGCTTCACCTAGTCAATCCTCGCAAGGCAACGATGATCAAGGCTGAGGTAGAGAAACTCATCAAGTCTAGTTTCATCTATCTTGTGCAATTGATGGAATGGGTGTCAAACCCTATTCCTGTCAACAAAAAGAAAGGTATGATCCGCGTGTGTATGGAATTTTGTGACCTGAACAAATCTTGCCCAAAAGATAATTTTCCAACCCGATCCATTGACCATATTTTCAATGAATGTGCGGGTTGTGAGGTATTTTATATTATGGACATTTTTTCCAGGTACAACCAAATTTAGATCAAGCTCGAGGACCAACATAAAATGACATTTATTTGTACTTGGGGTACATTCGCGTACAGAAAAATTCCTTTTGGCCTTAATAATGTTGGAGCCACTTTTCAGTGGGCCATGTTGTTTACTTTACATGACATCAAACACATAGTCGAGGCATATCTTGATGATTTGGCATCACGTTCTCGTAAGAGATCTGATCATCCCGCCCATTTACGACTTATCTTTGAGAGGTGTCGCTACTATCAGATTCTCCTGAATCCAAATAAGTGTAGTTTTTACGTGACATTGAGATGCTTGTTAGGTTTTATCGTGTCAACTAAAGGGATCATTGTCGATCCTCTGAAGGTTGAGGCAATAGGTCAATTTCCTCCCCTATGCACAATCCCCCAGCTTCAAAGTCTATAGGGGAAAGCCAAGTTTCTTCAGCGTTTTGTTTCCAATTATGTCGAGATTACTAAAGGGTTTATGCGTCTCTTGAAAAAAGGGGTCCCATTCTGTTGGGATGAAGTGGCTCAATGATCTCTCAAAGAATTGAAACGTACTCTGACGTCTGCACCTCTGCTCAGTCCTCTAGATTATGGCAAGGATTTCTTATTGTATTTGGTTGCCGCAGAGTCCACTATTGTCATGGTCTTGGTCCAAGAGGATGATGCACTCAAAGAGAATGTTATCTACTATCTTAGTTGAGGCTTGGTAGGACTAGAACTCAACTACACACATGTTGAGAAACTTGCTTTGGAAGATGTTCGTGTTGTCCAACGGTTCTGTCATTATATCTTACTTCGCAAGACCACCGTCGTAGTTGTCATGAACCCTTTTCAATATGTGTTAAAACGAAGAGTCATCGACGGGAAAATCAACCGATGGATAGTCATCCTGCAATAATTTGACTTGGATTTTGTTTCAAAAAAGTCTAAGAAGTCTTTGGTCTTTGGTGAACTAATCTCAGAACTTTCGGTCGAGACTGGTAATAATTTTCCCGAAGAGTCACTGATTAATTGGGATCTTTTCCTTATTGCATCTTCGGACCCTTGGTATGGAAATATACTTGTGTATCTTCAAACTTTCAAGTTCCCATCTTATGCTTCTTACGATGAGTGTCAGCGAATACGCCATCAAGCACAAAACTATCTTATCCTCAATAATACTTTATATCATCAGGGAGTGGATTGCATTATCTGTCAATATCTCACTCATGAATAGGAAAAACTTACGTTAAATGACTATCACACAGGAGCATGTGGCAGACACTTTTTTGGGTTGGAAACAACCCAAAATATTCTTCGCGCTGCATAATTTTGGCCCTCGTTGATCAAATATTGTGTAGAGGCGGTCAAGAAGTGTCACCCATGCTAGATATTCTCTCAGAATATGCGAGCACACCCAGCTCCCATGTTCCCTATTATTTTTTTTGGTCCCTTCACCAAGTGGGGGATTGATTTCACTACATGCCACCCAGTTTCAGCTAGGGGGCATCGCTATATCATCGTAGCAGTAGACTACTTTACTAAGTGGATTGAAGCTATGTCGACATTCAACAATGACGGGGAAACGATTGCACTTTTCATTTTTAACCAGATTGTATCTAGGTTTGGTATTCTGAAGGAGATTGTCATAGATCATGGCAGTCAATTCCAGAACAAGATGATGTCTAAGTTAACATCAAAACTAGGGTTTAAGAAGGAACATTTGTCACCTTACTACCCACGGGAAAATGGTCAAGTGGAGGCTATTAATAAGTCTCTCAAGACTATTCTTCAATGAATGATCAATTCGGCCAAGTCAAATTGAAATTTGATGTTATACTCGACACTTTGGGCTTATTGAACCTCCATCAAAACTACTACCGGTTTCTCTCCTTTCCAACTTGTTTACGAGATGGAGGCAATCTTTCCCATTGAATTCCAAATCCCTTCTCTTAAGTTGCCAGTGGAAATATTGCCTGACACTACACCACTTGAGGAGCGTCTTCTATATCTCAAGAAACGTCAAGATGCAGCCTTGGCAAACGAGGATCACAAACAACGTGTCAAGTGTCAATATTATCAGTCCATCCACCCTCATATTTTATCCAAAGGCGATCTTTTCCTGGTCTATGACCAACATAAAGATCCCTTGGGGGCAAGAAAGTTCAAACCCATGTGGTTCAGACCATTCATTGTTAAGAAGGTTTTAGAAAAGGGTGCCTATAAATAGGTTGATTTCGAGGGTAACGCTTTATCGGAGCCTAGAAATGGGCTCTACCTTAAGAAGTATTACGCTTAGATCGATCACCTGAGCATGACTTCTTGTATATAATGTATAGTTTTACTTATACAAGTCTTGTCTTTTTGTTTTATACACGTGTAGTTTATTGAGTTTCTTTTCACTGTGGAAAATGTCAAGTGAATTTGAGGTCTATGTTGTGTTCGTAGACAATTCTAGCCGACACACTCAGAGGCTTGATTTTGCATCTTGGGTGATCTTTACACCTTTTGGTCAGTTGATGTCTTCTGGAGGTATTTTTCTGGGTGAAGCAACCAATAATGTTGTTGAGTAAACCATCATAATATAATTACTATGTGATGCCTTTTCACATGGTATTTCTCACCTCTAGGTTTATCTAGATGCTCAACTGGTCGTGTCTCGGTTAAATGGAGTTTACCGTGTCTACGACCCCACCCTTCACCAACGATTCGTTAGGGTACATCTCTTAGAATGATATTTTTATTACATTACTTATATTCATGTTCTTAGGAGATCTAATCAACTAACTGATACATTGGCTAATCAAGTATTAGATTGGCATATTTCCCACACATAAAAGTAAAAGAACACACATACATGCACATGTAAATAAATTTGTACAAAATGTTTATCCATAAAGAAAAAGATTTATATCTATAACGACGTGTCCAAAAAATAATGTCATAGGTACAAAAGTGGGCCATAAATCCTTAAATAGAGTCGGTATACATTGTTGGGCTCAAGCCCTCACTATATAATAGAGTACAAAAGGTGCCCTCGACACATATGTTGTCTAGTACTAACTATGGACTACGTCTGCTAGCCCTAGTGTAATGAAATACAACATTTGCAAGACGCCGAAACAACTAAACCCAAGTCTTGGGTGCCCTTATAACATATGGTTTCATGGTTGGGGGAACATCCTCTATCTATGCCATCGACACTGCACGAGTGAGAGCTTTTAGGTTCTTCTCTACTCATCGCAGTACTCTCTTAGCCTCTCCATCTGGTGGTCCTCTTGAAACTATTGGTCCTCCTGTTATTCTTGGTGTGACATCTGCTCGAGGATGACACCTGGTTCGAGAGAAGTCAATTGGTCGCACTAGTCCAACATCTGCATATGACATATCATTGAGTTAGTACTTTGACATTACCATAAAAAGGATAACATTTAAAAAATCAAAAGATTAAATAAGTTCAAAATGTGTTTACCTATCTCTTAGTGTTCCTCGCCAAGGGGCATGGGCATATCAAGATCCCTTAGGAAACTGATCCCTGCATAGGGGTAGTCCTTGGTCACAAGAATCTGACGGGCCCACTAGTAAAAAAAATTGTCATCAAATTCCTCATGTATTCGCCCCGCACCCTATCGAGGTAATAAAGTTTCCCACATGCATAATGTCGAAAAGGAGGAAATATGGCCCCGTACTGTCTCCGTCGGGCTAAGGCTTGAAACTCTCTCGGAAAGGAAATCACACAACATGGTCCCGAACCCGAAGTTCTTGTTCATTCTTCTCGGCAGTCGGTCAATTGTTTTTTCATGTATGTGAGCATGGTAGTGCTCCAGTAAAAAATAGTGGCATCTAGACACTGAGATGCACAATGCATTTGTGGACGTGAATCCTGATGAAGTGTTGTGGATCTCGTGATTCAACCAATCAAGTAGAGTACTATCCGAAGATTGAGGCTTGTGATCTTGTGAATTGGAAGCTAAGATCCTACTTTCTCAGTGTCGAACTCGCAATACATCCCGATGTAATCATCTATGTTATACGGTCCTGGAGGAAAGGTCCTCAAATTGAACGGTTCCCCCCTCCTAGAGAGACCGGTCAAAAAGTAAATATCCTCCATCGTCGGAGTCAGTGATTGGCCCTCTATCATGAAGGCCTCTGCATCTAGATGCTAGTACTCTATCAGGTGGTTCAATAGCCTGGGTTGTGCCCTCATAAATGGACACTGAAAAAAAAATCACATACCACACTGCTTAAGCATGGAAATGGCCCCTGGATCCTCCTCTACCAAGACATCTAATTCTTCATGTTCCCTTTCTCGCCAATGAACATACATCCTATTGCAAAACAATTTGTAAGGTTAGCCCCTTATTTCATATTTTTTGAAAGATAAAAAGATGTACACGGGTTGTTGTTAATACAGTCGCGTATGTACATGGGCTAAGTGTTACTTTTCTCGCGTACATATGTGTGCTAGGCATGGACAACCCGTGTACATGTAGACCCAACTCTTTTACTAGGGTGCACACCCTCCAAACAATAAATTAAGCAACGAATAATGAACGAAAAGGAGAGGAAAGGTCATTTGTACTTACTTGGTTCAGGTTTGAATATTTTTCGTCCACCGTAACTCCTCGAATTCGTGTTTTGAAGAAGAGGGATTTTTTAATTTTTGGTTATTTTCCAAATTGCAATCGTTAAAATGAGTTGTCCACCTCTATTTATAGACCTTTTTGGCCCTTTTCCCCCAGTTTGGTCTTCTTTTTCCCTATTCTTGGCTCGGTGGGTAGTTGAGTTTCTTTTTGAGAGATCTTTGGGTCATTCTAATGTACTTGTTCTTTTCGTTTGGTATTTTCATGAGAGGGGTGACACTCATATCATCCCGTGGTAAAAGTTGTTTTTTGACATTTTCATATAGGTTAGGTTCTCACCACCTTGCATTTTGCATATTGTTGACTTTTTTTCTTTTCCATAGGATCGATCTGACCGAAATGTGATACAAAACCTTCTATGCTGCTTTAGAAGTGTCGTATTTAGGTGGTAGAGCCTTCCTCTACATGGATTCCCTAGGTAGATCGTTTGCTTAATTTTGGCATCCATGCTATGAGTTTTCTACATAGGCTTGGGAGTCCTTTTATTCCCGCCATGATTATATTTCGAAGTCCCATTCTTCTTCATATTTTTTGGCTCATACCCGAGGGAATCCCTATGAGCATGGTTTATTGTCTTTTAGGCTCGCTTAAACTTTGAAAGCAACATTTAACGAGAGATTAATTATTATTATTGGTCTTGTTTAGATTACTTTAGAAAAGAATCCCCCTTGGAGTCTTCTTTGAGCCCTTTTTAGACTCTCTAAAATTGAAAATGTTGTTGAGCGATCTTGTTTCCCTTCATGCTCATCAAACTAAAATTTGCAAGCACATCTGTTTGGCTATAGTTTACCCCTTTTTCGGTCTAGATGGTTAATTTACGAGTAAAGGTATGCCCTAGGAGTTTCGGTTCGCTAGGAGAGTATTCTTAGGCATAATTTTAACCCTTTTTCGCGCCTAAGGGACTAAATTTTCGAGAAAGGGTCATTCTCCTTGGTTTTGGTTTATCTCTTTTTTGGGCCTTGGAGATTATCTATGAAAGAGGAACCCCCCCACCCCATAGTCCATAGTTAATCTTTTTTCAGACTCCCTAAATATGAAAAGATCGTCGAGTGACCTTGTTCCTTTCAGACTCGTTAATTGGTCCAGAAGGAATATCTATTTGGAATAAGTTTAACCCTTTTCTGGCCAATATATTATCCATGAAAAAGTTATGCCTCAGGAGACATGTCTTGTAGGGAGAGTTCTCCTAAGTTATATTTTATACTTTTTCGGGCTAAGGAGATTAAACTTAGAAAAAGGTTGTGAGTCCATAGTTAATCTCTTTTCAGAATCCTTAAAATTGAAAAGATAGCCGAGTGATCTTGTCTCTGTCACATTCATTAAAATGGTTTTGAAGAGATGTCCTTTCGATATAAGTTTAACCCTTTTTCAAACCGACTAGACTAATTACGAGAAAGGAACTCTTTGGAGTCTTCGTTTAATGTTTTCCAGACTCTCTAAACATGAAAAGCCATTGATCTTACCTTATGATGTAGACCCCCCTTCTCTCCTCTGAGATGCTCGACCTCCCAGTCTAGGATCTTCAAATACTTGAGTCGAATCAGCTCTTCGGGCCTCCAATAGACCCTGAAACAATTTTCACACATGTCCCTTGATAACGTTGGCAGGTTCAAATTACCCGCAATCTTGCTCTTTGGCACTTTTGGCAACACCAAATTGTGAGTACGAGCTCCTATACTAGACTCCCTCTTCAATATGACCACGAGATATGACCATGGGCCAGCTCCCTTCGTGACTTCACGCTTCAGAGATTTTGCAAGCAGCTAACTACTTCTCCCTGATCTTCAAATCGGCAAAATCTCCTGGAATGGATCTATGGTCCACGCTCCTTCGAAAGCCAACGGTTGTGATCTACTTCAGACTTCGGAGTTCAAAACTATCGAATGAAGTTGAATCCTTTTCTCTCTGAAGTACTTTCCACACAAAGTTGTGGATCAAGCGCCACATGCTCCTCTCGATCTACGGTCGAGATTATCCTTTGTTCCCTCTTTGGGAGACTTGCAGTCAACGACCCTTGCTCTATTCCTCCCAGAGTATCAATTCTTCGAAGTACCTTTCTTCCAAACAAATGGATCTTTTCCACGTGTTCTTCTAGATCCAACGGTCCAGATCTACTTCATCCTTCATGACTTATGAAGTTTGCACTTTTTCTCCACGCAAATTCTCTGAAGCTCTTTCCCATGAACTCTCGGATTTGCTGCCACGTATCCTCCCTGATACCAACGATGTAGATTCACTTTGTAGCTACGGGACTTCGGAAATCCTGCACTTACAACACTTTCAAACCTCCAAACACTTGGAGTGTCGAAGGAATCCAAGGCTAACCTCCTTGCAACTCTTCCCAGATCTAACGATATGGAATGATCCTGATTCCTCCTGAACGGATATTGCACGTTAACTTGGGGAATATTAAAGGTATCCTCCCTATTGAATAATTCCCACTACTATCTCTTATGAGATTGTTCTCCCTTGAAATTCCAAACTTCTTGGAATGCCTTTTCGACACTTAGTCAAATTTTGAATTTGTGCACACCTTGCAACAAGTCTTCTTCCACGACTCAACTTATTTTTGGAAAACTGTGCACTCCTTGTAACAACTCTTTATACAATTCAATTATCCCTTATGAACAATAGAGCATTGAGTGTGTTTTTGTCTGCGCACACCTTGTGAGGTCCTCTTCTCTCTTTGAAAACAAAGCTTCAAGTTATTCCTCCTGAGCTTCTGAGTCAAAAGACTTTGTTGATGCACACCTTACGGACAATATGCACACCTTGCATACAAAGCTCCATGTTATCTCTTATGAGCTTCTGAGTTGAGCTAGACTCTGTCAATGCACTCCTTGTGGACAATATGCACTTCTTTGCAAATTAAATTCATGTTATCTCTTCTGATATTTTAACTCACTCAAGCTTCAGAGGTTCAGTCCCTTTGTTATGTTCAGCAACCCTTGGTTGTCTATGCTCTTCCTCCTTAGCTTTGTGACTTACAAAATCTCATATTCACTCCTTGCGTTTTTTCTTTCTTGGAAGTTCTTCAACACTTTCCAAGTGTTGGCCCGATGCATGCCTTGCACGGGTCTTCTGGTCACTCTTGCACTACTTCTCCTCCGAGTTTTTATCTTCTGGTGTGCCATCTTGGAAACCTTTTCACAGAACTCAAAATAGAGTCCTTGCGCACTCCTTATGCCTTCCTAAAACCTTCTAGACCTCCTCAACACTTGTCTAAGTACTTACCTGGTGCACACTTTTCACAGGTCTTTCCTTGACTCCTAAATTCTTCAGGCTCACTGATGCACCTCTTTCATCCTCTCAACGCGCACTTGCAGAGCTCTACCTCAGACTATTCAACAACTCTGGGTCCTTCAACTTCTACCTGTCCACTAGAGTGTTCAATAACTCTATGGGTGTCTTCCTCCGACACTTTTCTCTTTGAACTCAAAACAGAGTCCACTTGTGCACTCCTTGCACCTACTCAATGCCCTCCTAGGAGAGTTCTACAGAGTTCCCAGTAATTCTAGCTTCTCTGTGCCTCCTCAGCACAATCTCTCCTCTAGAGTATTCAATAAATTTGAGGATCTTATTGAGTCTATAAATGTTCTAGTGTACCCTCCTGGCAGGTTCTCTCCTGAACTTGAAGAAGAATTCATGTACGCATTCCTTACATTGGATCATAGAGTTTTCAATACCATGTTGTGCACTCCTTGCACAGCCTAAAGAACCCATAATAGTTTAACAAACTCACAGATAGAGAATTTGTATCCTTACCTTGCAACTGAGATCTATCATACACCTATAGCATACATTCATATGAACAGAAATGACATTCATAAACACACATCCACCACATAGGAATTTAGAAACAATGAAATCTGTTCTTTTGTATTAATACCAGAATGTTTGGTTGCAAATCTGTGAGATCAGACTGCAACATAGTCTCGGCTCCCTCCTTAGCTTACAATGATTTACAATCAACCTTCAACAGGCTCTAATGGGCATATTTTACAAAGATTTATACAAGAGGAGACTTGTTGAGTATTTCCCTCCAACTACTCTAGTGGTGTCCAATCACCATCAAAACACCTATATACTGAGGAAGATTACATTGAATGAACATAAACACTTCAGACCTGAGGCGATGCTCAAGATATATACAACTCATACCATATTAAAGGCATGTCTATCTATTGCCTATACAAAGGCAATGACTCGACTCTTCCACCCTTTCGACATTTAATTTCATTAATTACATTTTTTAAATTTAAAATGAAGGAAAAATGAGAGGGTTGGCACCTCTTCCCTTCTTAAATGTGCGTGGATGTGTTGTATAGTTGGCATGCTGCTAAGGTGGAGCAATGCTCCTGCATCATACTCCACTACTGGTAAAATCATGAGCTCCTTCTCATGAGATCCTCTTCTCTACTATTGAAATCCCCCTGGATCCCAAACTCTTATCTGGAGTTGTCCTCCTGCTCCTCTTCTTTGTTGTTGTTGTTGTTGTTTCCTTGCTACTCTTGCATGATTCCTTCTGCTCAAATTCTCCTTGCTGGTAGTCTCCTGCACTGATTTCATCATCAACTTCCTTATTTCCTCAATATCTCTGTCCAACTTGTCCACTCGCTAGCTCCTTTCATGCAGATTAGCCTTATGCACTTCATCACTTGTGGCCTTGATTTCCCACTCAGCAGTAGACTCCAACTCTGTAGTCTCATCACTGAGTTGTCACTGCTAAGCTATCTCCTTTGACATATTGTCTTCTGTCACTTATTTTGTTGGTACAACTCCGACCTCATCCAGCTGCTCCCCCATCTATTTCCAAATTATCATGTTGGATGTGCAGACTCTGCATACTTACCCTTCTCTCCATGGCCTCTAATTCCTTGTACAGATCAACAAAGTCCATGATGTTTGCTTCCTTTGTTGTTGCGGACTCCAGTGCTACAATCATCTCCTGTTCAGATTCCTGGCTGAATCGTTGAGCCATTCTGTTGAATGCTCTTCTTCTTCTGCTACTGCTAGGGAATATTTCAATGTCTTCTCCTTCTCCTCCTTTAGGACAGTCATACTTGGTTGTCTTTCTGCTGTTGCACCTGAAATTTGTGCATTGGCCTCTACTGGGCTAATTGGTAGGAATATCTAAATTCCCCCAATGATCAGAAACTCCTCTGATCCCCCTCTTCTTTCAACATTCCTTGCTAATATGAACTCTCATATGAGTTCATGAGACTGTCGTCTCGTCTCCTCTCCCTTTCCCACCGAGAAAATCAATATTTCTCCTCTACCCTCCTAGCAGTCTATGAGATCAACTGATCTCTCTGCATTTCCCACCTGGCAATCTGATAGCTCACTGCTGCCCTCCTGGAAGTCTACAAGATCTCTGCTTGATCTCCTCTCCTCATCACCGAGGCTTTCTCCAACTTCTGATTCACATATGTAAATTGTTTTCTTTGTTTCACTCAAGGTTTCAACTTCCCTCATCCACCTCCTCACTACTTGTTGCTTCCTTCTAGCCAACAAATTCTAAACAGACCACCTGGATTTCTACTTCATGGGCCACTCGTACCTCTAGCGTACCTGTGATTTCTGTTGCATCTTCAACGTTAGCCTCTCCATATCTTCTCTAATCTCACTGAGCTCCTTGCCAATTTCTGCCTTGATTTTCTATTGGTGGTCTTCTATTCAACCCCTCTTATGGCCTTAAGTATCCATCTCCTCCTTTGACTTTAGCCCACCTGGTTGTCTATTGTCTACTTTGCAACTGAGAGCATCTCCAACTTTTCCTACAACCCACCTGGTTATCTATTGACTGTTGCATACTTGCAAACAGAATCACACATACAACATCAACACTTTGTCTCCCTTCACCTATTTTATACATGCAAACTTTATCTTCTAATACCACTTGATGGTACTAGACTATATCCTTTGTCTCCTATTTCACCTGCTGGCTACAAGAAAAATCAAGCTATGATACCACTTTATGTAGACCCCCCTTCTCTCCTCGGGGATGCTCGACCTATTGATCTAGGATCTTCAAATACTTAAGCTAATCAACTCTTCAGGCCTCCAATAGACCCTAAAACAATTTGCACGCAGTTCCCTTGATATCGCCGACAGGTTCAAATTACTCGCCACCCTGCTCTCTGGCACTTTTGGGAACACCAAATTGCGAGTACTATCTCCTATGCTAGACTACTTCTTCAATATGACCACGGGCTATGACTGTGGGACACTTCCCTTCGTGACTTTGTGCTTCAGAGCTTTTGCAAGCAACTGACTCCTTCTCCCCAATCTCTGAATTGACAAAATCTCTTGGACTAGATCTACAGTGCATGCTCCTCCGATAGCCAATGGCTATGATCGGCTTCGGACTTCGGCATTCAGTGCTATCGAATGCAGCTGAAGCCTTTTCTCTTCTAATTACATTCCATATGAAGATGTGGATCGAGCGCCATGTGCTCCTCTTGATCTACGGTCGAGATTATCCTTTGTTCCCGCTTTGGGGGACTTGCAGTCAATGGTCCTTTCTCTATTCCTCCCAGAGTATCAATTCTCCGAAGTACCTTTCTTCCGAACAGACGGATCTTTGTGACCTTATCCTCTGGATCCAACGGCCCAGATCTACTTCATCCTTCACGACTTTGCGAAGTTTGCACTTTTTCTCCACGCAAATTATCTGAAGCTCTTTCCCACGAACTCTTAGATATGCTTCCACGTATCCTCCCTGATACCGATAGCTTAGATTCACTTCATAGCTATAGGACTTTAGAAATATGTAACATACCCACTACCTAAAATCAAACTTTTTCGTTGATTTCTCAACAATGAGAATCCCCAAAGCTCGCAACAGCGAAATGACAACCCAATCCATAGGTCCTTAATTCCCTGTGACGGCCTCTTCTTCACGCGTCTATAACATTCCCCCGATTCAGTTTTGGGTTTTGGGGTTTCATCTTTCCCGATGTCCAGAGTTCCTGTCCTCTTGAATCCTCAAACTCCGACTTGCCGATGCGCTCCTTTCGGCCTTAGCTCCTCCTGGCTAAACTCTAGTCCATGCGACCGCTAATTCATAAGACCGTAGCCTTATCCTTCCTTCGGGGTTTTGGGCTTCAAAATACCGAGGTGCTCCAACTCCCATTAGCCCTCTAGGCTAGACTCCTGGCCCACATGACCCCTATCTCACAAGACCGCAGCCTTGTTTCCAATCGGAGTTTCGAACATTGCAATGTCAAAATGCATAAACATTTTGTCCTCGGAATCCCTGATATCCCGATATGACGTCAGCTTCCGCTAGTCCCCTGGGCAAGACCCTTTTGGTCCACACGACCTCCCTCTATATGACTGCAGTCATACCACCTATCGGGGCTTCGGGGTTTCAAATGCTGAAATGCATTTGCCCAGGGGATTGTCGATCCCTCGAATCTTGATTCTCCGTTATGCTGACAGCTGGCCCGCAATGGCGCTTTCCTCCTTATCGGGGTTTCGGACTTTGCGATTCCGAATTGCATATACACCTTGTCACCGGGATTCCCTATATCCCGATGACCCAAATGTCGATAGACGACTTCCTGTCGAGACTTTTCCTGATGGCTCCGATTGCTGTCGCGCGTCCTCCTTTGATGGATGGTCTTGGTTAACTCTCAGGATTTCACGACTTCTGATGTCCTGGACGCCTCATCCCTAGGACCCACGAAATGCCAAACTCCAACTCCCTTCAGATCTCTGAAACGCGTCCCAAGTGAATGGACGGTTCAGATCGCTCCTCACGATTTCGCGACTTCTGATGCTCTGGAAGTCTTGTTCGCAAGACTCGCAAAATGCAGAACTCTAACTCCCTTCAGATCTCTAACATGCGTCCCAAGTGAATGGACGGTTCAGATCACTCCTCGCGATTTCGCGACTTCTGATGCTCCGGAAGTCTTGTTCGCAAGACTCGCGAAATGCTGAACTCCGACTCCCTTTAGATCTCTGACACGCGTCTTCACTAACGGACGATCCAGATTGTTTCTGGGTAATTTCCCATGGAAATTCTCGATCTCATGTCATCGAGACTTTTGATTTCCCGATATGTGAAACCCCGATGAGCCAACCCTCCTTTCGGGATTTTTCCTTCTGTTCACGAGCTTAACCCCACGCAACTTCTGTCAGATCCAACGACTGACGGGTATCTGCTCAAGATCTGACGGCTCATGGACCTTGGGGGGTCTACGATCCCGATTTCATCGTTATTCACGAAGATAGAGAGAAAAAGGGGTAAGGTATGTAACACCCTTGTTACTTTCGTCAATCTGACGGTCATGAATGACCATGGGTCTTCCGACAGGATCTCATCCGTCGATTCGTTATTTATCCCTACGCTGCTACTTTGGAATTTTAAGAGGATCATTCCTCCTCATACAGGGTTATTACGACTTGCACATTCAAGTCCTTTTTCCAGGTTCTTGGTAAACCTTTCCAAGGATGGAATCTCTGCGAAGAGATCTACTCCGGGGCTTTCCTGGAGACAGACCAAGGGAAAACAAACTCCCGAGGATGGACTAGAAGTCTGACTTGGTCCAACTCATGCATAGTTAAATTCATTTATCAATATGAGCCATGTGTGGTCTTTCTGTTATAAGCATATATCTAACATTTCTTATCAAAACACTGCACAAACATTCTTATATTGTAATCGTTCACAATTTCACAGTTTATGAGCATATATGTTAGGATATGAATTTCAAGATGCAGTATGAAAAACACTTATCATAAATAACACCAGGAGTGAGTGCAACTGCTGAGAGGGGTGCTCGTTTCCACCCAACCGTAGGCGTAGCAACTCCCAGTGGATTTACCACTAGCCACCCCCGAGCTGAGACCACGATGCTGTGAGACTGTGTCTCTATGTCTGCCAGTGACCAGGAGTGAAGGTTTCAATCCTTCCTCTCTACTACCACTCACTCTGCGTAATGCCAGAGTTCCCCTCGCGTCTACCCCCTCGAAATTGCTTCTTCCTCACGCCTTATCCTCTTACGAGGTTGTCTGTGGCATGATTCCCCTCGTGTTGATTAGGCCTGATGACTCTACAGATGGGCGGTTCACCATCCCATCCCTCATCAATCCATCCACCTACCAGCCTGCGAGTCATTAATTTCGGGGCCAGCGAGTCGCTTTTGGTTCTCCGGGCCAGTGGAGTCCAAATACGGTGTTAATTCTCGGTGGAAGTTAACGCCACCTTTCCAATTTCCCTCCACCGCCATCGTGGTCTCTTTTTTCTGCACATCCCCTCTCAGTAGTCCTGCAATAAATTCAAAATGTTATTCACATTCATTGACCTCTTCCTCAAGGTCCATTTACATCACATATTCACATTTATGAGTTTTCCATAGTTCTTGGCCAGTCCAGTTATATTTACAAGCTGGGGGAAACA
>SNQJ01S0045075.1:49740-61311 GCA_010110895.2 Picea sitchensis
TCCAACATTGACCGCAGACCTGAGTGCCCCAATCCAGGTCGTTGAGAGATGCCCGACCAATTCCAGACCCCCCGCCTTACTTAAAGGTAGAATGGCGAGGGGGGTTCGAAAACCAATGCTGATCGCAGATCTAGGCGCATAGATTCTGGCTGCCTAGATTTGCTCGCCGCTTATCCAAACGTGGAATTGTGCCCCGACTTAGGATAAGTGGGTTTTTACTCCACTTCTTGCCCTCTTTTCGCCAATGGGGGGTGTGCTTTTTAGGAAAAATACCCTTCTTACATGTTTAGGTGCTAACAAGATCTATCGTCAAGCATGGTTAGCAACGTGGGAGACAGAGACAACTCAAGTTGGCCAATGGCCTTCCAGCATGCCAAGGACATTGTGCTAGGATCAGAGGGACAACCAATTCTAGGTGTCTCTTCCAAAAGTACCTTCCTCGCTAAGAGGGAGTGTTGATGTTTGTAGCATCTAATAGGTACTTCCGCACAGGTCTAAGTGTCTAGACCCGTGGAATTCGTCCAAATCCTTCTACCTTATTAATTTACTTTAATTAAAGGATTATTAAAGTAAAGTGCTTTTGTTAATTAGTTGAGTTTAATTTAATGAAATTTTAAAGTTATTAGCAATAGTGAATTAAATCTTGGCCATTGATCTCAAGATAGGTGAGATCTAATATCAATCGTTAATCACTTTGGATATTATGGTTAGGGTATAACTCAAGATTAAAAGTAAGGCTAGGGTGAAGGAGAAAGACAATGTCTATGATCACATCATAGAGAGAGAGCAAAGAATGTTTTTTTCTCAAGGGATGAATCACAAAGGATGGTGATTCAAGGAGATATCAAATAGGTGGAGAAGGACCTTTAATCTAGATATCAACTCAGGTCAGAGTAGAAGAGAGAAAGACGTAGGAAGATCTAGCATATTGAAGCCACAACAACAGGGTGGAATTATATGCACTTCACAGGTCGCTTAGGGTGCATATGTACATATACTATAGTGTATGGAAACATGTACATACATGGGCTACAATGAGACAAGGCACGTACATATCTGGAATAGTTGAATGTATGGGGTCGTACAACAATGACGAAGTTTCTAGGGTTTGCAGGTGTTGTCTGTAGTTTTCAGTATTTCTTAGTGGGCCATTTTCCTAGTAAGGGATCCCTTGTAAGTTTTGATATTATTCTAATGATAAGATGATTTGAAGGGCATAAATATTTGTGTACTTGAAATTGGTTTCTTTTCTTCTGCTAATTATTTTCGTTGATTATTCCAACAAATGTATTTTTTTTTGTGAGATACTAATTTGATTTACAACAAGGAAATCAATAGTAAAATATTTATCTAGGGCTAGGATTAGAAAATCAACATAAGGCACATTGCAAAGAACATATTTAGATTGGAAAGGAAACAAAATGAGAATAAAAACCAAAAAAATCGAAATGAAATATTAAAACAAAATTCAAGAGATTAAAACAAAGAAATGAAACTGTGTACCTCTAAATCTAATATAAATGGTCATATTTTGGGAAAACAAAAAATGTTTCCAATTGAAAACAACTCTCCAAACACATTGGAATGTCCTCTTGATCTAGAAATTCTTAGAAACAACATAATCTAGAAGTCCTTTGATGCATGTAGCAACACAAGTTCAAGATCTCAATCAACAATGGGAGTGGGTCTTCGCAGGGGATTTGATACCATGTTCAATAAATAGGGTATTTCCACATAGGTGAAATAGCTCAAGGTAACCACTCACACAAACATATCAAATGTCAATACACTAGTGTATTACATGGTTAAAACCCTAAAAGAGGGAAATAGTCCACAGTCCTAGCTAACATGGCCACTTGAGGCAAGACGTTAATGCAAGGGAAAATTATTTTACATATGAGTTTCTCACAATCAATCATTAGCAAATGACCCTCCATTCTCTTTAAATAGAGACCATGGATCAATTAGATGTCAAGCCACAAATCAATAGCTATTAGTATCGAGGAGGATATGAACATTCATATCACTTTAGGTCTAGAACATAATTGTGACCATTAGATTATATAAATACAATGCACACTAAATAAATACATTTTACCTAAAGACACATTAGACCAAGTTGATCTTAACTAACTCCTAAGTGTCTAAATATCCTAACGCATTTCATTTGGATCAATAGTCATTTTCCATCATCTAGAAGAGAAGCTCAATAGCTTTTATCATCTCCCCCACTTAGAAATAACACCTTATCATCATATTATATGTAATTTATAAGGTGGAAGACCCATTTGTCTTATTTTCTCAAATAGGTCGTTCAGTTCGCTAACTCTACCTTCAATTTCAAGTCCCTTTATACAAGGATAGAAGGAAACAACATCATGGGAAATTCCTCTTCACTTCATCTATATAAAGACATGATATGCTTCATGGAACTCACCCTCCTTAACATAGTAGTCCATGAAGATATTGCAGGTGAATGAAGTGGGTGTACATCCATGGGCATGCATTGCTTGCAAAAGTTTTTGTGCTTGTTCCATTTTCTTATTTTTGAGAGATATGATAGTTAAAGACTTATGAGTATACAAATTCATAGCACTATCATTCTCCATCATCTTATCTAACACTCCAAATACTTCATCAACTTTCACTATTGTGTGGATGAACATTTTGTAAGGTAAGGCTAACCATTATGCGTTGATCAAATGTGCATGTGGAAAGAAACATTATGCTATATATGAACAAGATGTTAGGGATAGTGGAATGTCATTTATTGTGGAAATTCTCCACGAATCAATCTTTCTATAGAAGATATTCAGTTTGTACATCAAGATTGATCACATATGGATAGAAAGTTGAATAGTTGTAGATGCTTAAGGATTTTCATATTCTTAATGTTAGAGAATTTGAACTTGTGTGTTGAACATGATGTTTCATCAAACATGTCACGTCATAAGATATTACTGTTAGGAATTATCAAACCTCATACACAATTAAAATAGTAAAACCACATAACAGACTTTAAGAAACATATAGTAGATTTTAGGAAACCATGCAATTCGACTTACAATACTACAAGAAATCACACAACAGAGTTTAGTGGACAAGCATACCTGGAAAACGTTGGTTTGGGAAAATGATAAATACTAACAGTTACTTATTAATTCTCACACTACTACTCACAATGTTTAGATGACCAAATGCTCACAAGATGCCTCACACCATTTCTCAAAATGCACTACTCACAATGCTCCTAAGTGCTCTTCACTCACACGTGACTCTTCAATATGCCTCAACCCTCACTCAAATGTGACTACTCAATACACCTTGGCCCTCCTCACACAAGACTCACAACCCATCTCACTCACATGATAACTCAAAATGTAACATGATGCCAAATTCCAAATAATGTCAAACAATGTCAAATATGAAAGGATGTGTATTCTTCATAATGGGGTTGTTTTTTTATATGTAGAAAATAGGGTTTTAAAAATCATTTTATGTTTTTTTAAGAGGGTGTATAGTGAGATTGGTCCCGTAACAATGAGAAAACATGTTAAGCATGATCAATTTGGAGCCCACAAGCTTGGGAGCTTTGTCTTAAATGGGAAGCTTCTACAAACTCCCTATAGTGAAAACTACATTTAAAACGTTCCTAAGTTCCCATTTCCTTGACTTTAAAGCTTCCAAGTTTCCAAAATAATTCCTAACCAATTGGAGACCTTTCATACTCATTCCCATACTTCCAAAAATATTAAAAAGATAGAAACAAGTTTGACCGATACTAAAAAAAATAATTCTCATAAACTAAAATAATCACATATTAATAAAATCAAATGTTTGTTATGAATTATTAAATGGAGGTATACAAATGGTTATCCTTCTCATTTTATATTATAAGACAATATTCTCATTTTATTATATTATAAGACAATACTCTTGTAAACTATTTGAAAGACTTAGATTTAGTCTAAATGTAGAACGTTTAGACTACGTCTCTACCAAATTTAGTATCTTAAAAATGGACAAAGATTCACTTTCAACACTGAAAATATGCATGATTCCACTTCACCGTATATCAATAATTACATATTCATCGAATTAAGCATTTGTTATGGATAAAGATTCCCTTTGTTATGGATAAAGATTCCTTTTGTAATGTAGGGAGAAACACGATCTGCGGATTTGTTAGGGATAGGGTTTATGTACAAATTGTTTTGGTATACCCGGACAGAGGATGTGCATTGTAAACCCTTGCCGCCAACATTAGGGCACAAGAAGAATCTGTATTTCTCTGTAACCAAACTCTGTAAATCATTCTTCTCTCCATTAATGTAGTCCTGGATTTTTTAACCAAAAACAGGGTTTTCTCCAGTGATAATTCCACGCTTAATTGTGGTGTGGATTCATTTATTTTGCTGTTACATTTTTACTGTCATGCATAGTTTTTGAGTATGTAGCAGAGTTGTTTACTTAGATATTGGTGGTTGTAACGACTTTTAACGACACATAAATGTAAAACACACCATTTTTCCTACAGTTGTTATGTTTTTCCTACAGTTGTTAATATATATGGAACTAACATTTAGCATATATATATGGAACTAACATTTAGCATTTAGTTTAGGCAAGCAGTGTCTTGATTTCTAAAATCTGTTAAAACCATTCAACTATAGTAGTAAAGATCATAATCTATCCCTTATCTCCTGAGTATAGGTGAGTACTAGCTATACTAACCACCATTAAATATATATATATATATTATATTATATTATATTATATTTGATAATGGACTGGCTCGATTCCTCCAGCATAATAAATATATATTAAATTTGATAATGGATATAATAATTTTTTCATATATTAATTCAAAAATGGATAGACAATTACACTAACCACAAAAATCTAAAATTTAGAAACATCTTTATTATTTAATTAGTCAATTATTATTTAGTGAATATCTATGTAATCAAAATCACCATAAAATCATACCCAATCTAGACCACACCTTTAAAACAATATATAATTTTTAAAATAGATATGACATGAGTACAAAGTTATTGTCATAAAACTTTAATTATATATCGAATCTAAAATATGTACAACATTTTTGTCATTTTGTCAAAGTCAATGACTAGTTGGCATTTTACATAAACGAACAAAGCCCATGTCAAAGTTGGCATTTTTTCCACAACAATATATATCTCTTGTCTGGATGATTCGAATTGTGACAAGCTCCATTTATCTTATAAAGTTAACCGCGTCTCCTCTTTATGTTTTTTGGCATCTTCTCACGGTTTTAAGCGGCCCCAAGAGGTAGGTATCATAACGATGTGATTAGGCACTCGGGAATACCCCACAGCGAAGTGGAGATTATTGTTGTTTTGAAAGACTTTGAGATTAAGATTAGTATGACAGGAATCACTATTTCGGTTCAAATTTTTTCAAATTTGATAGGAATTTTATTGTAGTTATATAATTTTTTTAATTGATGGAAATTTTGTTTTTAAATGTTTTGGATCATTTTAAAACAATTTCAGATTGTTGAAATTTCAAAAAAGAATGATTCAAGCTAGGACTTTGTTTTGTTGAAGAAAATGAACCCACCAAAAAAGTTAAGTTTGTCCATTTATTAACTCACTCTTATCAAAAGGTTGGAGTAAGGTGACATGGTTTTTTAGGGTGGAAGCAGATGTTTTTTAAAGATGGGAGCATGCTAGCAGATACTTTAGCTAACCAAAGCATTATTATTTAGGGCATGAGCATCCTACCACATACTTTAGCTAACTAAAGCATTGTTCTTTCAAGAGGTTTACAAAAAATATGACTCGGTGACAAAACCCAAATCCCACATAAATATGTCTTAATTTATGTACTTTAATTACTAAATATGGGAAAACAAATATGTGTAGTGGATCACATGCATCATTGATGCACCAACCACTAAAAAGACCCAAACAGTGTTTGGGAAAAAACATGAGGTAGTTTGCGATTATTGGGCAACACAGAGATTTTAGGTTGCCACTGTTTCCAATTTCAAAAAAAAAAATCGTTAATAATAATGGAAGTTCAATGTTGTGGCTTCCCTTAATCAAATGAAGAATATATGATACTCGACATTAGTGTTGAAATTTAACATTTAATTTGAACATTTTTTACAAGTGGTTTTGGAAAAGAAATCATCAAGATCGACATAGAGCAAAATTGTTCAAACCATAAATTTTATGTGTTAGACAACAACCTACCTATTATTTTCTCCTTGTAGCGGTGTTGTCTTTTATGTTTTTATCCTTATAAATTGATGTTTACACACACACACAATAGAAACTGTCAACAAATAGAAAGTTACATTGTCATTACTACGAATATCATAAACCAAAATTCTCATTGAACGTATAGTATTCATATGTGATTGCTTCCATGAAATTTCAATCTAGTTTGCCTAGATAGCTCATAAATATATATAACCCCACAAGGGAGGTATATACAAAGGCATACAAAAAACAGGCAAGTCTCATTTCCAGGAAGTAGGAATTAGTCAATATTCAAGGATGACAACGGTCCATTGACCCGTTACTTCCATTTCGAGAATTCCAAGAGCCAAGAGCCCCTAGGGAAAATATGTTGCCTCTTTGACCATTGTTTCAACATCCCTATTGTACTCATGTTGCCTCTTTGACCACTGGTTCAACATCCCTATTGTACTCTCTATAGATGTGTTGGAATGATATATCCTCAAAATGTACTGTCATTTTGGATGTTTTTTTACCCAAGAGAGAATTGAAATTTGTTTTGCCTGATTCTGTCTCACGAGCCAACAACTGATCAAATGGGAGTCTCCATAACCATTTATAGTATTGATCCTTCTGATTTTAAGTTCTAGACATATCAGTTCATGTCTTGTTGCTATCTTTTCCTTGTTATTTTTACACATTCCTAAACCTAGCTTAAATAGAATATTGTAATATTTTTGGCAGGTGTAAGGATGGTGGTTTATTTATTCTATGTCTCAAGGAAGAGGGAAATCCCAATTTTATTTGGTCTCCTCATTTATTCCATGTGAATAGAGTGGGATGCCAATTTAGGCTTCCAATTCATCTTTAAAAAGTTAAATGGTGACCACTTAGACCTCTCCTTGACAATTCTGTTGTCTTTTTACCTAACGCTTAGGTCCTATGGACCTTAACCACTATACCATTTAACATTTAAAACCCTTTTTTGGTAACCCACATGTTAGCTTTGATTTATGATATGACAACTTAGTTACTTCTTCAGCTAAATCTTTTAGCTCTATCTTATTCATCTTGGTTATTTGATGCATATATTTTTTCAAAGCAAGGGTCTTCTCTTCATGAGAAATGTGATGCAATTAAGTATGACACAACAAGAATCCTTCCATGTGAAGTTTTACGATCCCAGAGAAGGTGATGTAGGAGCATCGCTCCACCTCAGCAGCGCGCCAGCTATTCAGCACATCCACACGCATTTAAGAAGGGGAGAGGCACCAACCCTCTCATTTTGTCCTAATTTGAAATTTTAAAAATGTAACTAACGAAATCAAATGTCGAAAGGCTGGAAAAGCCAAGTCATTGTCTTTGTACATGCATTAGATAAAAAGGCCTTTAATATGGTCTGAGTTGGACAGATCTTGAGCATCACCTCAGAATTGAAGTGTTTATGTTCATTCAATGTAATCTGCCTCAGTATATAGGCGTTTTGATGGTGATTGGACACCACTAGAGTAGTTGGAGGGAAGACGCAATGAGTCTCCTCTTGTATAAATATTTGTAAAATATGATTAGCAGAGGTTGTTGAAGGTTGATTGTAAATAATTGTANGAATCCTTCCATGTGAAGTTTTACGATCCCAGAGAAGGTGATGTAGGAGCATCGCTCCACCTCAGCAGCGCGCCAGCTATTCAGCACATCCACACGCATTTAAGAAGGGGAGAGGCACCAACCCTCTCATTTTGTCCTAATTTTAAATTTTAAAAATGTAACTAACGAAATCAAATGTCGAAAGGCTGGAAAAGCCAAGTCATTGTCTTTGTACATGCATTAGATAAAAAGGCCTTTAATATGGTCTGAGTTGGACAGATCTTGAGCATCACCTCAGAATTGAAGTGTTTATGTTCATTCAATGTAATCTGCCTCAGTATATAGGCATTTTGATGGTGATTGGACACCACTAGAGTAGTTGGAGGGAAGACGCAATGAGTCTCCTCTTGTATAAATATTTGTAAAATATGATTAGCAGAGGTTGTTGAAGGTTGATTGTAAATAATTGTAAGCCAAGGAGGGAGCCGAGACTCTATTGCAGTCTAAGCTCACACATTTGTAACCAAGCATTCTGGTATTAATACAAAAGAACGGATTTCACTGTTTCTGAATTCCTGTGTGGTGGATGTTTGTTTATGAATGTCATTTGTGTTCATATGAATGTATGCTATAGGTGTATGATAGATCTCAGTTGCAAGGTAAGGATATAAATTATCTATCTGTGAGTATGTTAAATTGTTCTAGGTTCTTTAGGTTGTGCAAGGTGTGCACAACAAGGTATTGAAAACTCTATGAGCCAACACAAGGAGTGTGTACCTGAATTCTGCTTCGAGTTCAGGAGAGAACGTTCCAGGAGGGAACACTAGAACATTTACAGACTCAAGGAGATCCTCAGAGTTACTGAATACTCTGGAGGAGAGATTGTGCAGAGGAGGCACAAAGAAGCCAGAGTTACTGAGAACTCTTTAGAAATTTTCCAAGAGGGAATTGAGTAGGTGCAAGGAGTGCACAAGAGAACTCTATTTTGAGTTCCAAGAGAAACGTGTCAGAGAAAGACACCCACAGAGTTATTGAACAATATGGTGGACAAGTAGAAGTTGAAGGACCTAGAGTGTTGAATACTCTGAGGTAGAGCTCCGCAAGTGCGCGTTGAGCAAATGCAAGAGGTGCATCAGTGAGCCTGAAGAATTCATTAGTCAAGGAAAGACCTGTGCAAAGTGTGAGGTGGGTAAGTACTTAGACAAGTGTTGAGGAGGTCTGAAAGGTTTCAGGCAAGCGCAAGGACTCTATTTTGAGTTATGTGAAAAGGTTGTCAAGAGGGAACACTAAGAGATAAAAACTCGGAGGACAAGTAGTGCAAGAGTGCCCAGAAGACTCATGCAAGGCGTGCACGAGGCCAACACTTCGAAAGTGTTTAAGAAATACCAAGAAAGGCAAAGCCCAGGGAGTGAATAGGAGATTTTGTAAGTCACCAAAGGTCAGGAGGAAGAGCATAGAAAACCAAGGGTTGCTGAATAGAACAAAGGGACTGAACGTTTGAAGCTTGAGTGAGTTAAAATCTCATAAGAGATAACATGAATTTTTATTTGCAAAGAAGTGCATATTGTCTGCAAGGAGTGCATTGATAGAGTCTAGTTTGATTCAGAAGATCAAAAGAGATAACGTGGAGCTTTCTATGCAAGGTGTACATATTGTTCTCGAGGTGTGCGTCGACAGAGTCTTTTGACTCAGAAGCTCGGGAGGAATAACTCGAAGCTTTGTTTGCAAAGAGAGCAGAGGACCTCGCAAGGTGTGTGTAGGAAGAAACACACTCAATGCTATATTGTTCAGAAGGAACAATCGAGTCGCATAAAGAATTGTTGCAAGGAGTGCACAGTTGTCCAAAAAGAAGTTGAGTCGTGGAAGAAGACCTGTTGCAAGGTGTGCACAGAGTCAAAATTCGACTAAGTGTCGAAAAGGCGTTCTGAGAAGTTTAGAATTTTGAGGGAGAATAAGCTCAGAAGAGATAGCAATGGGAATTCTTCAATAAGGAGGAGCCCTTTAAGATTCCCCAAGTTAACGTCAAATATCCGTTCAGGGGAATCGAGATCATTACAGACCATTAGATCTGTGAAGAGTTGCAAGGAGGTTAGCCTTGGAGTCATTTGGCGCTTCGAGTGCTCAGAGGTTTGAAGGTGTTCTAAGTGCGGGATTGCCAAAGTCCTATAGCTGCGAAGTGAATCTACACCGTCGGTATTAGGGAGGATACGTGGCATCATATTCGAGAGTTCGTGGGAAAGAGATTCAAAGAATCGGAGTGGAGCAAAAGTGAAAAATTCGTGAAGTCATGAAGGATGAAGTAGATCTAGACCATTGGATCTAGAAGAACACGTAGCAGTGATCTGTGTGTTTGGAATAAAGGTACTTCGGAGAATTGATACTTCGGGAGGAATAAAGCAAGGATCGTTGACTGCAACTAGCCCAAAGCAAGAACAAAGGATAATCTCGACCGTAAATCAAGAGGAGCATGTGGCACTCGATCCACAACTTTGTATGGAAAGTAATTCGGAGAGAAAAGGATTCAACCGCATTTGATAGCACCAAAAGTCAAAGTTTGAAGCAGATCACAATCGTTGGCTGTTAGAGGAGCGTGGACCGTAGATCTAGTCTAGGAGATTTCGTCGATTCTGAGATAGGGGAGAAGGATTCAGTTTCTTGCAAAAGCTCTGGAGTCGCGAAGGGAGCTGGGCCACGGTCATATCCCATGGTCATATTGAATAAAGAGTCTAGCATAGCAGCTAGTACTCGCAATTTGGTGTTGTTAGAAGCGCCAAAGAGTAGGTTTGCGGGTAATTTGAACCTGCCGACGATATCAAGGGACCTGTGTGCAAATTGTTTCAGGATCTATTAGAGGCCAGAAGAGTTGATTCAACTCAAGTATTTGAAGATCCTAGACTGGGAGGTCGAGTAGCCCCGAGGAGAGAAGGGGGGTCTCCACCAAGTGGTATCAGAGCTTGATTTTTCTTGTAGACAATAGGTGAAAGAGGAGACAAAGGAGATAGTCTGGTACCATCAAGTGGTATCAGAAGATAAAGTTTGCATGTAGACTACAGGTGAAGGGAGATAGAGTGTTGATGCTCTATGTGTGATTCTCTTTGCAAGTGTGCAACAGTCAACAGACAACCAAGTGGGTTGTAGGAGAATTTGGAGATGCTCTCAGTTACAAAGTAGACAACAAAAAGCTAGGTGGGCTAAATTCAAAGGAGGAGATGGCTACTGAAATCCATAAGCGGGGTCGAAGATAAGACCACCAGTAGAAAATCAAGGTAGAAATTGATAGAGAGCTCAGTGAGATCAGAGTAGATATGGAGACACTAATGTTGAATATGCAGCAGGAAGCACAGGTATGTTGGAGGTACAAGTGGACCTTGAAGCAGAAAGCTAGGTGGCCTATTCATAAGTTGTTGGCGAGAAGGCAACAACAGGTAGTGAGGAGGTGGCTGAGGGAAGTTGAAACCCTCAGTGACATAGAGAAAATGGTTTACAACTGTGAATCGAAAGCTGGAGAAAACCTCAATGATGAGGAGAGGAGATCAAGATGAGATCTCATAAACTGTCAAGAAGGAAGCAATGCGATATCAGATTGCCAGGTGGGAAATGAGTTGAGATCAATCGAGGATCTCATGAACTTCCAGGAGGGCAGTGCTGGAAATTTAGATTGCCAGGTGGGAAATGTAGAGAGATCGGTTGATCTCATAGACTGCTAGGAGGGCAGAGGAGAAATCTTGATTTTCCAGGTGGGCAAGGGAGAGGAGAG
>SNQJ01S0045076.1:11317-26363 GCA_010110895.2 Picea sitchensis
GTTGTCATCATCATTCATCTTCATGTCACGGAGCTCATTCTTCAGACTCATAACTTGTTCGATGTTTCTGACTGAGAAGAGATTTGTTAGGGCATCTATTGTTGGGAAAAACACCCTACAGACTAGCAAACTAGGGTCAGACTTGCATGCAGATTTTGACCGAATAGAAACTACTTTTTTACCTACAACCCAAGATTTAAACCCCTTTTTCATAGTAAATGCATGGAAAAGGACCACCAACCTTATTACCGGCGTTCGATGTAGATCCTCCGTTGCTCTTAAATTACTTGCTTGCATTGCTCCTTCCACAGATGACATGCACTCAAGACAAACAACAACTATGCATGCATGTTGCTTCTATACTCAAGGGTTAGAAATCAAACATAAATTAATCAAACCATAGACAATTCATGCATTGGGACGGGAAAAGTATTCTTTTTATTACTAAAAGTGAATCAACTTACAAAAAACGCTGAGACCGGCCACCGCTCCTTGAACCTAATCCTGGGATCCTCTTCTTCTGTCCTCCAACTGCTTTGCGTTAAATCTCCTTTGGCATGAGGAAAGGCTAAAGAGTTGGGACAATGGATTACGTAAATGGGCAGAGTTTTTTCGCTATATTTTTTCCCCTTCCAAATGGTACCCCTGCCCCTTTTTTTATAGGCTATAAGGAGCTAGGGTTTTGGACGAACCCTCGGCCATGCATGGCTGGGAGTTTTAGTTAACTCACCCATAGCTTTTTGTCCCGTCGGAAACTTTCATTTTTTCGTGATTCTGAAGGTACACGCGGGTTGTAGTCAGCCTGCTAGCGTGGAAACTGTAGATCCACGTGGGTTGTAGTGGGCCAGCTAGCGTGGACTTTTAAAAATGGAGTTTTTAGAAGATTTGTTCAGTAGTTTTTGGCAAAGAAGGGATATGAGTTGGCCTGATGCCAGGTAAGCATGTGTGGTGCAATTTAGGGTTATAACAGCATCGTACATCTTCTTCGATGAGTCAAGATGGGAGATGTAGGGTATCAAGTGGTCTTTTATAGAATCCACTATGATACTCATGGTATTTATGTCAACATCTTTGAACTTCTCCATGGCTACAACGTTCTACGGTTCCTTCTCTTCTCCTTCTTCAAACTCTCGCTTCACGATCTTTCCTTTCACAATATCCAGCACTTTATTCTTAGAAAGGATGAGGTCAATCCTTGTCTTCCATGCTCTGAAGTTAGAGGCTCCATCTAACTTGTTCTCAGACTTAATAGAGTTCGTCATGGCTGCTTGACTTGGTCAAACCCTAGATTTGACTAGAAATCCAAACTTCACGTCTTGGCCTTTTAAGAGTGTCAGGAGATGCCCTAGGCTAGGGCGCACTGATATATCTGGAGATTAGATCAATCCCTTCACTTAAGGTGCCTCAACAAGAGGTTTAGGGTTTCTACAACTGCACCTGCTAGTAACCCTAGCTGCAATGTCTTGGAAGCTACTTCTACTAGTAACCCTAGTGGCAGTTCCTCAACGAGCTCAATATCTAGCGTCTATGTTTCCTTCCAGCGTTTTAGGCTGACTGAAGGGGTGTGGGCCTATAACCTATTATAATATAGAATATGGTGTGCTTGTTTCACCATTGACGATACCCTCGTCACCCAACCATAGGCCGAAGCCACCCTCCGAGCACCTTAACCTTGACTGAGAATTCCTCCAGAAGCAAACCCTAGGCCAGATAGCCAAACAAAGGGTAGCACACCTTTCCCCAAGGATAGAACATCACAAAAAGATGATTAGATAGTCCAAACCCTATCCAAGAGATATTCAATCCAATACTGAAAACTTGTTGTTGTTGTAGCTACACCTGCAGCTCTCCTCCACACGTGCGCACCAAACTGGGAACTGTAATTCTGAGATGCTATCAAATGAGAAATGGCGCCCTATATTTATATTGGTTCTGTCAGATTTGTTGGGGCCGACTTCTCCTTCTGGATATGTGTTTGTTCAATATATTAATATTATTTCTGGCCGACTTCTTCTCTTGGAGGCTAATAACCTAATATAAATTATCTTCTTGAGCCAACAAGACTTATAGGGTTATTAGCTAACTCATTAGGGTTTTCTCTTGCTATCCGGAGTCTTCTATTCTCGTCAGGTTCACACATGGAGGTAAATACCTCCTGCAGCTACCATAATATTAACATCTCCATCTTCATTCAGAATAGTGTTAATGAAATAATTGTTGAAACCGACAGCCAATAGATGTTCTACAAAAATACCAATAGGGTCGAACCATTTTACTTTTTCAGCATATTCTAAATTGAGGTTGTGGAAGTGGCATGCGAATTCATCAATCTTGTTCATATTTTGGAATATGAAATCCCCGACTTTCCAAGGCAGCACCATGAATTGATTTTTTCTCTTTTCATGGAACAAATGAAACTAGTAGGTGCATTGCCTTGCTATCTCAGCAACAAACATTTTGTCAGGTATGTGGCACAGAAGGAAGGAAGGATTTTCTTTGGATCCAAAAATCCTTATAACATTATAATTTTCCATTTGTTCTAGTGTCCCCTTCCTATCCAGGAACTTACTCGCTTGGTCAAACATCCAGGGAGAATTTTTTCCACACAACAATTCTTTAAAAACTGAGCGAAAATCATTAAAGACTTCATAAAAATGTTGGGAGGTCTTGTGCCTCCACAATGTTTGATACCACAAGGTTACTGGGTCGAACTCACAATCTACCTTCTTGCAGACAGATAATCTCAGGAACTGACAGCAATGTGATATCGCGAAAACCAAATAAGATGACATAAAGAATTTTTTCTCCTTCTTGTATTGCGCCAATTGGGAAGATATTTCAATGGAAATCAACTTACCCCAATCGAAGATAGCATGTTCCTTGTCTGTAAAATAAATAATGTAAAGAATCATCCGGGAGATGATGGTCATGGTTTCATGTCCTTTTATCCTCGTAAAAAGCCATGCAATTTCTCGAAAGGGATTTTTAAATGAGCCAACCTGCAATCTTGTGATGTCCTCGGGGATGGTTGTTGGGTTCTCTAGGAATTCAGTTAAGAGTTTGATTCAATTGTCATGATTTTTTAAGAACTCCCTGCAATCTTCACCTTTGAAGGTGAGAGTTGTCTCGGGAAGCCTCAACATATTACAGAAAACATGAGGTTTTAAAAGACACATGGGAATTGTCCCGCAACTGGATGATTTGTTGTCTTTGAATGTATCTCTCAGTGCACCAAGTGACCAACTCCTTACAATTAAAAAAAATTGGGACACACCCTGCACGCGCAATTCCATTCGTCCAGATTATCTCCTTATGGGCAGAAGGGGATGAATAATAGGAATATTTCGTGGACCACTGAAAACTCTGATCCTTGTGCCCGAAAATATTCATTGTATCTCCATAGAACTGTTGTCGAATTGCTTCCATAAGTCGACGAGAATGTTCCCTTGCTCCAAATTATGTTAGGAATCAACACTGGAGGGAGATGATATAATCTTCTGTAAATCATGTTTTAATGTGTTTTAATAGGAAATCTCTTGGAGCCTTTAGCTTATTAATTACCATCTTTTCGAACCTATATGGTAAGTTATTAGCATTAAAATCATAGTAAATGTGCATTGGGAAGGGCGTGAGGGTGGCGGGGATGGACGGAGGCAATATGTGACTTGAGATTTTTGTGAACCTGGGAAAACGCAAACCTGAGATCCCGCGATCATATGAGGCATGAAATTGGATAAGTGTGGGATGGCGCGGCGGTCGGATGGATTCATGTAGACGAAATGACACTTAGGAAGTTTGGGGACTCCAGGGGTCAAAATGTAGATTGTGGAACTGTTTGGTGCAATATGTCTATCAGGAAATATGGAAACATGAAAGCTCAATCCCGTCAACTTGGGAACCCACGATCGTAGAATCGGCTAAGTATGGAACAACACGGAAGTCAGTCGAACTCGTGATGTGAAGTTGTAGATGCAGGTGAGAAAATGTAAGTCCTCCAACCCAGGAACCCGCAGTCTAAAATGCGACTAAGTGTTATAACTAAAAAGGGGATAGTAAGAGGGAAAAAAAAAATTGAAAAGTCAAGTAAGTGTAGAAGGGGGAAAAGAAAGGGAGAACAGAAAAGGGGAGAGAATTTTTCGAAAGAAGGAAATGACCTCAACAAAACCCAAGACCTTGACTGAGACCATCAGGAAGGCTAAATACATGTATGAGCAAGGCCAGCGCAGAGAATCAATGCAGAAGTCTTGGAAGGATAAGAAGAAGAAGAAGTTCGATCAGAGGAAGAAGGGATTCAAACCTCCTTTCAATAGAAATGAGCCTAATAAAAATCATCAAGATCGGTATACCAAGGATGAATCCATAAAATAAGACACCTTGGGGAAAAGGGGAAGACCACCAATCCAATGTTGGGGATGCAAAGAAGATCACATGTACAAGAATTTCCCACACATAAAGGATAGAGTGAAGACCATGCACAACATCCAAGAGGATACAAACAGTCGAGGACATGGGAACAATTTATGAAACCTTAGATGATCGAAAAGAAGAATACGAATCCAATGTGATCGAGGTGGAAGGTAAGATCATAAATTAGCATGTTTCTATTTTAATTGATTCAGGAGAAATTCATTGTTGCATTGATCCTAAAATAGTGGATAGATTACATTTGGATAAAAGTAAGCTTGGGAAATCAAGTTTGGTTTAGCTAGCCACTGAAACCAAAAGGAGAATCCATGATATGGTCATAGGTTGTTCCATAAGTCTTAATGGTTTGAATACTAGTGTTGATCTAAATATCATACCGTTGGGGTCTTATGATATTCTGATTGGAATGGATTGGTTGGACAAGCATCATGATGTCCTAGAATGTCACATAAAGAAATTTACATATCTTGATGGATATGGAAAACAAAGCACTATGAAGGGAGTTCCAAGACCCATCTCTATAAGGAAGATTTCAGCCTTGCAGCTAAAGAGATGTTTCAGAAAAGGATATAAATTGTATGTAGCCCATGTGGAGGAGCCAAAAAATACAAAGGGGCCCAGCCTTGAATATTTCTCGGTACTACAAGAATTTGAGGATGTATTCCAATAAATACCAGGGTTGTCACCAAAAAGGGAGATAGATTTATTTTTGGCACAGGGGAAGACCTAGGGTTCAATGCTTCAACAGCGCACCAACAAAACCCTAAATATCGACCCTTTCAACAACACTTGCGAAGCAGATGAAGTCTCACCTGAGGTAGTAGCGGGGGGGTTGTAGGACTCAGGTGTCTACAACCAAGATGGGACACACATCTATGATTACAACACTTAACAGAGAACTTAGCCAATAACATGCATTAGATTATGAGTCTCATTCACATCACAGATTAACCCTTATTACAAATCAGTGCAGTAATAATCAAGATCAAGTACTTACAATCACTTAGCACATAGCATTAGCTCAGATCTAGCATTCATACTACCAATAAGCACTAAGAAACAACATTAGATGCAGTCATCCTACATTATATCACAACACTAAGTGGATAACCACATAAACAACATCGCACAAAGCACATCAAGACACAGGATATACGTGGTTCACCCCAGTGTGGGGCTACATCCACCAACTGCCTCTTCTTCTGTATTCGTCTTCAATCTTGTTACAATCATCTGCTCCTGTGAACAAAGACACAGAGCCCAAATCCACAGAGGATAGGATATCTGCAAGATGCGCACCAGATCCTCCTTCCCAAAACCAGGTCAAGGCATAGAGCCAACTCCTTAGTAGCATAGAGAAACTTACGAAACACTTGTACTTAGCTCTGCAAGACTTAACATACTCTTTGCACAAAGCCAACTAGTCATGCACTAAGCCAATTGCTACTTCTTACATCGCTTTCACTAATCTTCTACTACTTTCTACATTACATTCATTCCTATATATACTTTTACAAAATTCCCCAAACATGGGTAAACCCATGGGCCGACATCCCATAACCCATTACATAAACCCTATTAAACCCTTTGTTGGGTCCACAAGTCCGCAAAATAAGTCAGACCCCGCAATCTCATCTCCGCCTGGGTGCTCCATTTTTGACGAAACTGTCGAAGTCCCAAAAGTGGTCAAACATGAACAATGTTTCCTCAAAACATGGTCAAGGGCCAACAAGCCCCCAACACTCACCTGTGACTTGTCCCAAGTCACTCGGATCTGGGCAACGCTACCTCGACTTGCTGGTTTTCCAGAGCTTCCTACTCGGTGAAATCCTAAATCACTTGCTCTATAAAAGGCCCTTCCAGGCGTTGTTCCACTGTCGCAACCACTTGGTTTATCTGTGATCCTTGTCCTTCAATCTCTTCAAAAATCATGCAGGCTTTGTCCTACACCATCTATAGTCTCTGTGTAACCTATGTGACTCTGCTCTGGATGGTAGTAACCTACTGCTAGACTGTGCGTTGTTCCTGTGATATTTTTATCCTCTCAACTGCAGTGAGAATCTTCATTTGTGCCTGCATGGTGGATGCCTGTTGTTGCACCTCCTAGAGTTGTGCTTCCATTTTCCTCAGTTCTGGATCTTCTGTGAGGCATTCATAGGTTTGTGCACTGCAATCAATTAATTACTTACATTTTGAGGCAAGTGCCCTAATCCTTCCAACTGCGCTCTTGGAAATTTATTCCCTCTGATCACACACTTATTGCGAAGTGCTTAGCACTGCTTGGAGATCTAACTCCATTACTCTTGCTTGAAATTGTTGAATGGCCTTAACGATCTTCCCTACTTGAATCTTGGTTGACTCTTCTTCTTCCTGTGTTAAGCCTGGCACAGAGCGAAGTGCTTTAGTCACTGCTTCTTTAACCATAGTCTACTCTGAAAGCAACTCGTCTTTTTCTTTCTGGATATTCTCTTTTTCCTCCTCGAACATCGCCCTAATTTCATCTTTCTCCTTCTACGCAACTCAAAGTTGCTCTAATATCTCCTCCTTTTCTTTCTTCAAGGCTTCTATAGCCTGCTCCTTTTCTTCTTGGAATTGCTGAAGCCGAGCCTCTGTTGCATCTGCTAGCCTTCGTAATTGGGTGGGCTCATCCCCAAATACTACAATATTCGACGAAGAAGCTGCAATAGGTACTGCGCGGATTGAATGGATAGCTTGTTGAATGTCCTTGAGCTCTTTCTCAGTTCATTCATACAACGTATCCTGATTCGCTCCATGTCTCTGTAAGATATCCTTTGAAGCATCCTCCATGGCTGCAATGATTATACCAACATCGTCCTCTATGAGCACATTATTCAACTGAGGCTTATTGGCGCGGGTCTTCTTTCTTGTTGAGGGTTTCTATGGAGAAACCTTCCTTTTCTTCGATGTTTCAGCCTCGGTTGGGGGATCCTTCGGCAGTGTAAGTTCGCCTTTGTCATTCTTTTCTCCTTCTTCCCCTCCTTCTTCTTGGTTCAATTCATCTCCTCCTCTTGCGGGTGAGCCGGGCCTACTTTCCTCTAAGGCATTTTCCTCCTCATAAATTTCTATGTTCTGCACTTCCTCCTTTTTCTTATTTTTTTTCGCACTAGTCTGTCCATCATGTTTGAATCGAGTGACCAAGGAACTTTCGATGATGTCGGGGTCAGAAAGTTCTTCATCCTCAACCAATACAAGGAACTTTGTTGGCCATTCTTTGGTAATCTCCTCCATATCTTTGTCGGTCAACTTATAATAGGACTGTAGTTCCTCCTTACTCCCATCCATGCGTGCAGTTATGTAGATAAAGTGTCGATCTACGTGGAACTTTGCTAGTGGTCTGTACTGGTTCAATGTATTCGGTGTCATGCATGGGAATGACTCAATAGCACACTGTAATTGTTGGTAGTATGTATGGAAGACAGCGTTCGACTGCCACTGCTTTGACATATCATCCATATACAACAAGGTGGAGAACCTTGCAGTCAACGGATTTGATGGCTCAACTTCTGGAAATGTCACTCCTTCTAATATATGCCAAGCTAAAAATGCGATTAAAACTAGTAGCCAACTGAAATGGAATTCGTAGCCCTGATCCTGCGCTTCACGATAGTCCTTCTCGAGCTTGTTAACGAGGTAGCTCACCCAGTTCATTTGCATTCCTTCTACACACTTCTCTGCGAGGTCTACTAAAAATCCTGTGACCTGTGTTGGAAGGTTCTTTATGATGATCTTACCAGCTATAAGATGACAAGCTAGGCGCACTGTGCCATCCTAGATGGAGGCTACCTTGTAGCCTTGCTTTCCCTTTTCTACATCACCATAATCCTCCTTTATGAGTTGTGCCAGGGAGCGATCTGAAGCCTTCCCTGGGTAGAACTGTTGAGGGTCCGGTCCCTACATGATCAGTCATGTGATGAGGTGGATCAGCGTTGGATCCATAGTCACGCGCCTATCAAGCCACAGATATCCTTCGTGGTAACATGACAGGAGGATTTTAGTGCATGCATTAACCTCCTGATGTCATCCAAAGTGAGGGATATTCATCACGTTCAATATCGTTGATTGTGCGAGCTCCTTAATCCATGACTGGTAGACTATGTGCGGCTTCTTCCCAATCATTCTCATCAAATACCTATGTGGCACGAGCATCGAGTAGTTCTTCCTGTCTCTGAGGTTAAACTCATTGTTCTTCAAAGCTAGGATGTGTCCTAAGTGGGGTCCAACTACACGTATCCCCTTCGGGATGTATGCAGTGATCAATGTGTACTCAAAGTCACGCTGGATATTTTTGTGGTTCACTGCGCCATCCAAAGGCGATATGTACTCCGACAAGACCAACAGGATTTGCTTCACGTTAGCCATATCATCGCGATGTTTGCTTCGCTTCTCAATAGTGCAACCAGAACATCGTCCGATTGAGGGGGATTCTTGCAATCCACCATTTGACGATGCCTATATTCCTACAGACATGAATCTCTTAGCCATGAGGTCTACAAGAATCTCCTCCACAGACTTCTCTAACGCGCTCGGTTCGCCCAACATTCGCACTTGTAACTAAATAGATCAGGTAGGCGAGCAGACAAGTGAGGTAATCAAATGAATGGCGAGGTCTAGAAATCACAGCGCAATATGCAATCTATTCTCAGTTAGCTCGGATAATCACGGGTGCTAAAAAGTGGTCCCAATGCAGCATCCAATGGGTTAAATAAGCAAGCGTCGTAATGGATTCCTCCAACGGAAAAAAATGTGTCCATCAATGCGAATTTGTCCATTATGGCGCGGTCTCAATGGTCCATTCGCTCATAACTGTGTTTTCTAGTCGTTTTGGGGCATTATTATAACGATCGGGGCACCTCCAAAGGTCATATCGCTTTGTCGTGGTGAAGTCCCATTCTGTGTGGTTTTGTTATTCCGGCGAGGTTCAAGTTCTGCAGATCTACCTATTGCGAAGTCTTTTCTGGAACTTCCCGTAGTTTTTCAAACTTGGCTTTCTTCTTACTAAGCTTCCTTGTCTTCTTTCCTGTGATCTAAGTCTCTGGATTCCTCTTTCCATTCTTATTCTTATCTTTTCTTAGCATGGTAACTTCTCACTGCCGATGTTCTTTCAAAGGGTTCAAAGGTAATACCTCTTTTCTTACTATCTCCTGGGCGAACATTTCTTCTTCCATGGATAGGTCCTTCAACCCTTCTTGCGCTCTTTCAAAGTTGACAACAACTTCTCTTTCATTTGTTTGTTTCGACTCAACTTCTAGTTCTTCTATCAGTCGATCTATTCTTCGAGCTATGAAATCCCTTAGTTCTTTCTTTTTATGTTTTGTAGCTTCTTCCTCTCCTTTCCTTCTGATCTAATCTTTCTCAATCCAATACTTTCCTAATAAAAGTGGGAAAGGGGCGTTGTTCTCAACAAACCTAATAACTTCAAAGTCCTCTTTTGTCAATGTTTCATGAGAAATCATAGGTATATTAGTAACTCTTCCACATAGGGTTATCATATTTCCTTTAAACAAGTCTATCCTTCCCAATGAAGGTATCATAGCAGGCTTCCCCAAAATTTCCCAAGTGATTTCTGGCATAATATTCACATGTGTTTCTTCATCCAATACATAGTCTATGTTGAAGTCTTCTATTCGTGTAACTATGCGTTGTTTTTCTTTCAGGATCTCTAGTAAACTGATGTCGCTATGATCATCCATTACTTCTTTTAACTGTATTAACATAGTTTCTGAATCTTTTTCTATACAGTTCTTTAACATATCCTTAGTCTCTTCTTTATATTTTTCTTGTCTCATGTTCATATTTTCAACTTTATCAATAATTCTTGGGCAATCCTCAACCTCATGACCAATAGATTTACAACAAAGACAAATAGGACTTGTACCAGGGAGTTCCTTAGCAAGATGTCCCGGCCTTCTGCAATTATAACATAGTGTCAATCCTCTCTTTCTTTTAAACATACCCCAGCCTTTCCTATACTGTGCACTAGGATCATAGTGTTGGACCTGCAATCTACAAAAATTCTTTCTAGGTTCGTGCATCCACTTATTAGTCCATAAATTCTTTCTATGCATAGGAATAACATAATTTTCTCTATTTCTATAAATTCTATTCAGATCAACTCTTTCTTCTAACTATGCCCTTGTTTTCAGACTAGGACAAAATCTATCAAACAGACCTAGATTCATACTTTCGAAGCAAAAATTTCCACTTATCTTACCTTTACCAAAGCACAAAGCTTTAAGATATTACCTCTTTTCTTCAGATCTGGGTCTTTCTTAGCACAGAGCTTCGCAATTCAAGTAGAATAATGCATGTTGGGTGTTATCGACTCCCTTCTCAGGTTATCTGAGTTATTGACCCAGGGTTCATGTCATTTGGGGTTCCAACAAATCCTCTAACTATCGGCCCTCCTGGTAAACCAGAAGGCAATGTAGCACCCAGAAGGTACTGCACAGTCTCACCCAAGATATCTATAGATGGTTGATTGTAAGACTTAGGTGTTTACAGTCTAGGATAGAGTAGGGGATAAAGGGTTTCTTGATCAAGGCCCTATTCTACGAACTGTTACTGTAATCTACTTGATCCTAGGAATCGCATGCGTATAACTCAAAATATATACAGATTCTAATAATGCATTTTGTTATTCCTCAATCGTAATCATCTATTGCTTTAAATATATGCAAACATTCAACACATTACACAGATATTACCGTGGTTCACCCCTCCTGGGATACGTCCACAAAGATTTGGCTCTTGGCTCTTTTATTATGGTATTTCTCGATTTCCTTGCTCCACGCACTTACAGTTCTCCGCAAAAGTGGGTAATATCTATGTGAGGCGAACTAGATCGCACCAGGCTCTACAGCCTGCGGTCTAATCCTCAGATCTACCTTCCCTCGTATCTTTCTTTCTCAATAGCTTACAACACTTGATTCATACAACTCAAAACCCTTCACATATCGCCAACAGCAATACTCTGAAAAATCACTCAATAACAAACGTAATCCTCACAAAAACTAACCTAAAATCAACAACCCTATATGATACTTTCGTATCTATATTTATACATTTTGGGATATTCAACCACTTACAGAATATTACCAAAACCCTAACCCTTCTTATGCTAGGTTTTTCTCCCATGCGCATGTTGTTCTTCCTCTAGCTGTCGATTTCCTCTGTGAACGCTTTCTTGCATTCGCGCGTGTTGATATTTTGTCAGTTGTCACTTCAGTTTCCTGCACACTTTCTTTCCCATGATCGTCCTTCTTTCCACTTCGTACTGGTGCCAACAGGCCCCCAACATTGAAATTCGACTCGTCTCGAGTCACCTAATTGCATTGTGCTTCCTCGATCTCCCTAGTGATCATCTGGAACTTCTCCTGCAATTATGTTGCTTTTGTCAGTGCCTGCACGGTTTTCTCCTTGATAATATCGAATATTTGCGCTGCTACCTCTTCGCTTATCAGTCCTGCACATTCTAGATGAGTCTATGTTGACTGTGTTCTGGCTTCTTCTACCTGCTCCAGTATTGCTGCTATCTATTCCTGCAACGGTTCTATTTGAGCCTGACGCTCATGTTTTTGTGTTTGTGCAGTGAGAAGTTTTGCCTGTAACTTCTTTAACTCTTGTGTCCCCTTGACCCGTTATGGAATTGGGATGGTTTTCTATTGCTTATTGAATTCTTGGATTGTTGCATTGATCCTTTTCTCCTCCTTGTCCCATTGTTGGACCTATGAGTCCTCTTCCATCTTTGTCCAGAGTTGCGTTGCTTTATCCAGCAAGTCGGTTGTTGTGCTGACCTATTTTTCCAGCTCTTGTAGTTTCATTGTTTCTTCCTGCTTCCTCTTCTCCTTTACTGTTGGTGGAGTTTTTGATCTAATCTGTCCACGGAGAGTCTTGATCTCCTTCTGATATTGATCAATTGCCTATGCAATCTAATCGATATTTTATGTAGTTGGGAGTTCACTTCCTTGCGCAGTAGTTGGAAGTTTCCCAAAAATGTCTTCCACTCTTCATTTCAACTCATTTATGCATTCCTTCTCCTCCTGTGTTTCATATTTTTCCTTCGCACAAACTGTTTCCAGTGTTTTCTGCTTCTTTGTTGCTTGTTGTAGCTCAACACATTTTCTATTTGCTTGAGACTATATCTCATGGTCGACGCTAACCTGCAATTGGTATAAGGCCTTTGTTGGCATCCGTGTTAGGACCAATTGGATCTGATCCAAATCCTTCAGGGGTGTTTGTCCCACAATCTCATCCATTCGTAGCATGCTTGGCTTTATGTAAACCGTGGAATGTGGCTTTGGAAGAACTGAGTCACGTTCTCCTACCTCCATTCTTTCTGTGGTTTGTGCGTTCGATGGCTCTATGCCTCTGTTGCTACTTGTAATCTGGGCTTCTCCAAATTTCTTCAGGAGTTGCCCCATTTCTGCCAGCTCCTTCTGCAGTTTATCCCTATGGTGCGTTACATGATCAAAGTCCTCTGCGAGGCAATCCTGGACCATTCTGGCAATCATCTCGCCATATTCCTCTCTGATTGTGTATTCTAGTGGTGGTCGTTGTGCCTTTGATTTCTCGCGCGCACTTGTTTCCTGTACCACTGGTCTCTTAGTTCCCCTTGGTTCCTGTGTGATGGGGTTCGTCACGGTTTCCTGTGTTCCCTCGGCTGGTTTCTATTGTTCATTGGTCGGCTGAGTGGTTTTTGTTCTCCCCTTCTGGGTCCCTGGCTGCTCTAGGCCACCCTCTGTCTGATTCGACTTGATTTGGCCCATTCTTGGTTTCTTGGGTACTGGGACTTGTGGAGGCTGTGTTTTCACCTGCGGAGCCCTTCCTTCTATTGTTTGTCCTAGTACTACTCTGGGTATGGTTGGGATCTTCTATTCATCTCGCCACTCGTGCATGATCATGTCAATGTCTCCCTCAATGACGCAGTAGCGCATTTGTAGCCATTGTTTATGTGCATCCTGTCTTGGATGTATCCACATGGCTTGTCGCCTAGCCCAGAAATTGGCGATACCCCTATATCGCGTGACCACCTCTAGTGTTATCCTCCATGCTCGGTTGATTGCTTCCTGCATTTCCCGTAGGTAAGCTTCGAATATAATTCCATTTTCCTTCTTATGCTTGGCTAGTGGCGTGGATTTTAGGACGCAATATCTCTCTCCTCTTGGTTGTGGTGTGGTATAGAAGGTGACGTGGTTCAGTTCTTTCCATCCCATGAAAGCAATGAGAGTAATCAGCCATGAGTAATGAAATTATGTACCTACTTCCTGCGCATCTTTACAGTCTATTTGGAACAAGTTTGGCAGATATGGCGCCCATCTCATGAAGGTGCCTTCTGCACACTGAGTTGCAACTACGATGACTCCTGCCTGTACTTCATCTTTACAGCATTTTCTTAGCAGTTTGAAGGCTAAGATCTTTGCTCCCAGTTGTGTCGTGGAATCATTAATTCACTTGATTATAATGCATCTTGTTCCCCTGTTGGTACCATATTTCTTCTTCATTTCTTCTTCCAATGCTTTTTCCTTGAACTTGTCGTCTAGTATCAGCGCGGGATCCATACCCCGGATGGGTAGTCCTGTAATTTGCGTAATAAGTTCAATAGTTATGGGTACGGGTTTGTCCAGCAATACATCCCCTCCATGCATAACTGCTAACAGTTTCTTGATGCATTCCATCGCATATTGGCCTCTGCCAAAATGTGGTATCTTCAGCAATCCTAAGATTCTAGTTCTGTCCAATCCGACTGCCCACTTGCGTGGCTTAGTGATAGTTCCTCCGAGAGGGTTCACAGCTATTCTCTCCATAATGACTTGTGGTGCAAGCTCTAGATATTTGATTTCATCTGCTACGTCATGGTCAAAAAACTTGAGCTTCCCGACATGACCCAATAGCTGCGAGTCCACCTATATTCCCTCTAGTGTGCGAGGTAGTACAATCTCTGCAGCTGGTTTCTTTCGAGGCGATCTCGTTATCTGAATCCTATCTTCTTGTTGTGTTGGCTGGTTCAAAGTTGCAATAGCTTCTGGTTGCTGCTTCACCATCCATTCTTCCCAAGCCTTGCCCATTTCACTAGTCGGCTCAGCAAAAAAAGAAAAGTCTGGGATGGGTATTTTTGGAACATATGGTTGGACTTCTACTTCTGAGTTCTGTGTGCTTCCATTTATTTCCATGGTTTCTTCAGCGTTTTCTGGCTGTCCTTCTTGATGGGTTCCTACTGCTTCATTATGAGGCTCCTGCGTTGTTGCTGGCGTATCCTCTTTCATGGATTTCACTTGGGGATGAGGGATCTCTTCCTGGATCGATGTCGATTCAACTGGGATGTCCTCCGACAACAAGATTTCATCAATATCAACGATCTCTTGTGGATTTTGCTCGTTGTCTTCCCTTGTTCCTCGTGACATAGTTTGAACCCTAGTTGGTATTGTTATCCTCGATATCTAGGGATAACTAGGAGATCATGTCTCAAGGCCCACAGGTCCTAGACATGAAGTACCGAGAGCAGGATCGACTTGAGCATGGCCCTGGAGGGCCCATCCTTCTTTTTCTTTGCCAGACTTGTCCTGTCAGCAGCAGCAGCTTCCATCACCATCGGCTTGGACTT
>SNQJ01S0045076.1:28472-49481 GCA_010110895.2 Picea sitchensis
AAAGGGGCTTGGAAAAAGTGCATCCATGATGGGTACAACTCACCTCCTACAGAGGCACCCACGGACAACACCTACCCCTGGTCTTACTATGACTGGAAATACCCAAACCATACCACTTTGTATACATGGCTTGAATGATCTTCTGAGGAAACTTTCCTTTTCTTGTGGGTATTATCCCAATAGGTTATTCTGTCGGTTTCTTCAGCTTTGTATAGTAGATATGTGTAATGTCTTTGAGCTCTTAGACGATATGTTAGGGGTTTCATCCATGTATTTGATAAATTTAATGATGAAATATGATTGACATTGCTATGATCCTGAGGATTGATGAGCCCATGGAGGGCGTAGTTTTTGATGTGCAGGACCATGCCCGGTGGACAGGTACCAGTGGATCGGTACACATGGGGATATGATTAGCTCGGACCTCCATGGGGTTGAAGAGCCCATCAGATGGTTGTTGTGATGGCAGAGATTGGACAACATTGTGATGAGCCTTTTCACAAAGAAGACAGAAGGACGTTCCACCAGGACACCTTGGCAGAGCCCGGCCTAGGGGGGATCACCCACTGCAGAAAAAGCGTTGGCTTTTGATGGACAGAACGTCACCTGAGGAAGTTGGACATTATCTGGAGCATGTGGCAATGTGCTAGGGACATTTGGCATGTGTGGCAGCTTGGAGAATCCATGAGAGGGCCAACGTTTAGCTTCCTGGATGTTGAGCCTGCCCAAAAGGGCCAACGTCTCCCTCAGAGGGGCTTGACGTCTCCTTTTTGAGCTCATATTATGACATTTTTAGCATTTAATGTAAAAAACAATGTAATATTGTTAGTCAGCCTTGTCGGTTTTTTTAATGACCTATTTTTGTAATTAAAGGTCATAAGATTGGTATAAATAGAGGACGTTGGACCTCATTTTAAACATAACACAACTCACTCTCTTGTGAGAGATCTTTCTTAGTCTTTTGTCTTGGTATTATTGCTCTTGGAAGTGAGGCGCAACTCTTGTGGAGGATCATTCTTGGAATTCTTATGGTGTTTTCTATCATTGGAAGGTTTACAACTAGGGTTTGATAAGCTCTTCATTGATTTGTAAGTGTATTTCTCATGCAAAACTTCTTAAGTGAATGGTTGTAGGTTAAATCTCTTGCATTTATTATTACATTGTTATTATTTTGCTTAATCATTGAAACCCTAGGTAGCAGGCACACAAGTAGGTCCTTGCTATATTGCCCCATGATGGAAAACTTATTTTAGCCATTGATTAAGGAGAATATAGCCTAGTCGTTGCTACACTAATTCCCCTTTTTCTGAGTTAGCTTTTGAACATAATTTGAAGAAAGAAGATGTCCTAGGCCTAGTTAATTCTACACCTAGGGTTTTGACTTTTTAGGGTTTGAAGGGCCTTGCTCTTGCAACACTTTTCACCCTTAGATTTATGTTTTGAAGCTAGCCATTTTGCCAAGGATTTTTAAAGAAAGAGGGAGGAGCATGAGGCCTTGCTTAAGCAACACCGGAATGAGCCTCCTCCCCTTAGGGTTTTGACTCTAGGGCCATGCCATTGCATCACCATAGAGACTAACTCTCTTGTCTTTTAATTTAGATTCTCCCGAGACCTAGCCCTTGCTTCTGACTCCGTAATACCCTAAGGCACTAGTCTAACTCTCCAACATTGAGCTTCTTGTGCCAAAACAAAACTTTCAAAACTCTTGAATTTGAAACCCTAACTAACCCTAACGTCTAACTAACCCTAGATCAAAAGATGTCGTCATTCCTTATTTGAACCTTTGATTGATAAAAAAACATTGTGGCTTAGTCATCCAATGATAGACATTGGTGTATAGAGAAGTTTCATTGACCTATTTGCAAAAACGTTCACCTCTTTGTCTATCAAACTAACCCTAAAGAGAAGTTGATGTCACCTCTAATAAGCCTGACGCAACACTCCTGTCTTATATGAGCATTTAATGATATTTGATGCATGGTGTTAATTCAAAGATTGATTATATATATTGAATGTTATATCATTTCCAGTGTTTATTGAGAAGTAATATTATAAGCCATAGTCAATTTTTGCAATCATTGACTTCGTCAATAATTACTGCTATTTATGATCATGTACATTAAATGTTGATAGTCATTAATCTATGAAGTGCTAACCACTATTTGCATGCATTAGTTTTTTTGTTGCCTTGTCTCGCAAACAGGTGCCCCTTCTGTGGTTTATCTTCATTTTGACTATCTTCTTGGTGGTAATCTGTGAAAGGGGAAAATTTACCTTGATCCTTTAAGCCTTTGCCTTTTCAAAACCCCAAATTGTCAGGGACATCTCCCTTGGTATTATCCACCCTAAATAGAAAGAGCCCCCCATCGAGGTGACAGTGGGTGGGGAAGCTCATGTTATGCCAGTTTGATCCTTACCTTTCAGCTACTTGACCTAGACTACAAACTGAGCGATAACAAGTATGATTGTCTGGCTTGGTTCTGCGAGCTTTGGTGGTGCCATACTAGTGTATGTCAGGTATTTTCTTGGTTTGAATAGCTCGGATAAGCTCTGCGATCTCGCTCTATGCGTTTGGGCTGCTATTTCTCTTTCTTCGTTCTTCTTTTGCGAATAGACTAACTATTTCTATGCTCGTGTGTTGTATAGGTATGCCATGAAGCTTGTTGAGGACGCCTCCTAACTTGTGTGATTAATTCACCATAAGTGTGGGTTCAATGCATCTGTGGTGATTTTGTACTTTCCCTAATGGCTACTTTGCAGTCGCCAGTTGGCGCATTTAGTGCAACATCCCATCCGTCCTTTCCTTGCTTTAATTCTATCTCATGTTGTCCTGTCAGTGTGCTTTTGCCGACTTTCCTTTTCCCGCTTGTCTCCCTTTATGATATGGCCATTGTCTTTTCCCTCACTAGTTTCATGTTTCATATGCGGCTTGTCTATCATGCCGCGCGCTATTTTTAGGCTCTCTTTTTTTTTCTTTTTTTTTATACCATTTACTGCGTGGTGGGTAGTCGACTATCCTTATATAGCTTCAGTCGGCTCCCTTTGATGATTCCTCTGAGGTCTGTTCCTGCTAGACTTTCAACAATACATCTCCTCTGTCTGTGACATCTTTAACCTTGTATGGTCCTAGCCAATGCATTCTCAACTTCCCTAGGTTCTACAGCGCTTTACTGTCATAGAGAAATACTAGATCTCCTTCATTGAACATTTTTCTCTTGATGTGGCGGTCGTGCCACACTTTGCCTCTCGCTTTCTGTACTTGTTGATGGAATCCTGCCAAGATTTGATCTTCCTCCATTGACAGTAATTGATCCAGTCGTTCCTGGACTATGCCTCGTTCTGTCATTTGTGTGATAGTTGCTACACGTAGAATGGGTATTAGAAATTCTAATGACACTACTGCTTCTTGACCATAGACCAGTTTGAATGGTGTGTGACCTGTCAAATTTTTGCATGTGGTTCTATACGCCCATAGTACAGCTGGTACCTTGAGATCCCAATCGTCCCTATTGATGCTACATATCTTCGTCGGGGCATTCTCTAGAATTTTGTTGAAGGCTTCTACCGTGCCATTAGCCTATGGGTGATACGGTGTGCTTTTTTGGTGATGAAATTCGAACTCTTCAAGCATCACTTGGATGGTGTTGTTAATGAAGTGTGTTCCTTGGTCGCTCATCAAAATTATTGGGCACCCAAATCTAGTAATTACCTATTCGAAAATAAAGTGGGTAGTTGTCTATGCGCTGCAATATTTTACTGGTGCGGCTTCCTCCCATCTTGTTAAGTATTTCGTCATGGTGATAATATATCTCGCCCCTGTTCTCTTGGCAGGTGGGTTAATGGGTCCCACAAAGTCTATTGCCCATTTCCTGAATGCCTGAAGTGTCACTTACGGTCGTAGTGGCATCTCGTCCCTTATGTTGGGTTCATCGACCCATTGACTGACATCACATTGCTGACAATATTCTTTCGAGTCTCTTTGTATTATTGGCCACCATAATCCTGCGTGTAGTACCTTCTGTACGGTATATTTTCCTGCATAGTGCCCTCTTGCTATTCCTTCAGGGAATTTTGCTAAAATTCTTGGTCATTCATGGTCTAGTACGTATCTTCGTAAGATGCTATCTGCGCCCATTTTGTATAGATTCACTACGATCAACTGATAGTCGGTTGCACGGACTACCAGGTTCTTCTTTTGCGCAGTGGTATATCCTTGCGGTGAAATACCTATGCTCAAGTACTAGATGATCTCTGCGAAGTAATCGTCAGCAATCTGTACTAAGAAGAGTTGTGCATCTGGAAATTTGTCTTCCAAATTTGTTGGTTCCTCTCCATTTGTGACCCTCGATAGGTGGCTAGGCCCTGCATTCAGTTTTCCTGGTTTGACTATTACCTCGAAGTCAAATTCTTGAAATAGTAGTAACCATCGACAGATTCTCCCCCTCAACATTGGCTTGTTCACTAGGTATTTCAGGGATGAGTGATTTGTAAACATCTTAAAGTGTTTTCCCAATAGGTAATGTTTGTATTTCTGTAGTGCATAAACCATAGCTAAGCCTTCTCTTTCCATCGTGTTATAATTATGTTATGAGTCTGATAATTTCCTGCTTGCGAATGCTATCGGGTGATCCAAGTCTCTTATTCCTGGTTGCACTAAAATAGCTCCAAGTGATATTGTTGATGCATCTACATGTACATGGAATGTCTTCTCCCAGTCTGGAAATACCAATATTGGTGCAGTGACCATCTTTTCCTTCAAGGTATCCAGACCGTGTTAGCACTCGTTGTTCCATTGATACTTGGTATCCTTCCTTAACATTTTTTCCATAGGTGTTGTAATCTGTGCGTAGCCTTTGATGAATTTCCTGTAGTATCCTGTATGTCCTAACGTAACTCTTAGTTGGCGGACTATTTTTGGTGCTCTTAGGTTAACAATGACTGTGATTTTGGCCGGATCCACTAGTAAACCATGTTTGCATACTATGTGTCCCAGTAGTATCCCAAATGGTGTTCCAAATATGCATTTCTTGATACTCAGTGATATCTGGCACTGTCTGCATCGTTCTAACATCAAGTGTAAAACTTCCACATGGTTTTTTAACAGGCTATAAACTGTCCAATCATCTAGGTATACTTTGAGAAATTGGTGGATGAATTCCTTAAATGTTGCGATGACCACTCTATAGAATATCGCAGGTGCATTCTTCAGTCTGAATGGCATGATTGTGTACTGATAAGATCCCCATTCTGTCGCAAATGTGGTCTTGTGTCTATCCTCTTGTGCTATCTTAATCTGATGATATCCCAAGAATCCATCGGCAAATGAATAGGCTTTGTGTCCTCCTATGTTCTCAATTACTTTGTCATGAATGGTGTGGGGAATGGATAGTGTTGTTGGAAAATGTTTACTTAATTGCTATATACTTGTCATTGATAGCAGAAATGCGGCAATGATGATGGCAATTACAACAGGTAGAAGATGAGACCAAGAAACCGAAGACAAAGAAGGATAAAAGATCTCGGGAGGAATAGTCTTGAAGAAAATCGCATGCAGCAAGAGCTTACAGAGGGAAAAGGAAGAAGAGTCAGTGACAATAGGATCTTGTTCAAATTTCCCAAAAGAACATGGCATTCGGATCGCGAGAAGTTTCAGGGAGATAAGCCATCGAGGTTAAATCGGGACTTCATAACACAAATCACTTAACATTGAAAACCGAAATCGCGATATCTGATTTGTGATTTAATCAGACGTTAAATCTGGCCGAGTTGGACCGTTTATTCGTGTGGACGTGTGTCAGACTGGAGGCACCATCGGAGAATCGTCGATCGAGGTTGAAAATCTCAAATCACTGCGGTGGCTTAATCGCGATGCGTTGTGGTCGATATAACCGTTAATCAAGCCGAGGGATGCAGATTTTGTTCATTTGTATGGACCATTAGCGGGGAGGCCTATCGGTGATTAAAGGGATCGGGATTTCATAATGCAAAGTTCACTCCTAGCAGAAATCCCGACTTGCTTGATATCACGAAATCCGTGAAGTCGAGCGGAATCCGGATCAACGTAATGTGACCTAGACCGTGGATCACGATATGGCGATCCGTCGGTAGGGACCATTAAGCACAACCGGTGATAGCCGGGTGTCGAGTGAATCTATTACCAGGCACATACAATTAATGAATCCAGTGACTGCGTGGAAGTGTTTAACGTGTTGAACCATGAGTGTCGGCCGGAGGGCCAATTGGCATCGGAGTTTGAGGATGGATATGATATGTCAAGAACACAATGCATCAAGAACTACGAAATCGCGAAATCGCGATTTGTGAAATGTATCACAGCCGTTGGATAAGAACGGATCTGGACCGTTGATCTCTACGTCGTGAAATCGGGGATCGGGACTCCCAGAGGCATGTGTACAATGACATCGTGAGAGGCGAAACTCCGATGGAATGATATATTAGGAGTCTACAGCGAGTCATATGGACATATTATAGCTAGGAGGGCTAAGCATTTTAAAGGTATGGTGGTGATCGCGTGATGGTAGTCACATGGACCATTATTAATAGTCGGAAAGGGGCTAGCGTATGAAAGGAGAAATCGGGAATCGGAGAATCGGAGGGTTCAAGTACATGTGCTCTCGACATCACAAATGCAGAAATGCAGCGATGGGTGAAATCCAGATGGGATACGAACCGTTGGATCAAACCTTGATCCCGGAGGTTCGCGTAATATACTCACTCAGTAATGCTTCAATTGTAAATCCGTTAAGAGAAAAACGGTAGGAATGAAAAAGAAAATTCAGTTAAGCGTTTGGTTGAAAAGGACGAGGTGTTCTTGTTTGGTGAGAAAAGGAAGATGGGACTATTGGTGAGTTGTGAAAAAAGAAATAGAACGGTTGTAGATGATTAGCCGATACGGAAGAAAATTTGGCCGAAGCGAGAAGCATAGACTCGTACATTCTGGAGAAGGTGAAAGTCTCAGGCGAAGGAAATTTGAGGAATCTTAGCATAACCTTGATGTCTTTGAGCCAGTGGAAAAACCGCCCGAGGAGAGCTGAAGAGTTCATGGTGTCGAGGTGAGCACTGGGGAAGATTGGTGGACCGCTGGAGCGCGGTGTGGTATCTGAGGTATAGACACACATTGCATCGCGAGGTTGCCCGCGAAAACTATAAGTCTGATTGTCTTAGAGGAGAAGGGGTGGGAACATGGTTGCCATTGTTGTTGGAGTTGTTGTGGTAGATGTGTAGAAAAATTGAAGTGTGAGCAAGGAGGCGGGTGCCGCGAGGAGGCGAGAAATATGGCGAGAGGAAGGTTGCATGAAAGGGACATGGTGCAAAGGTATAAATGGAGAAGAGCAGAGAAAGTGAAAGGGGTGTCGCAGAGACGATCACGGGGCAGTGACATTTATATGAGCGAGACAAGACTAGTAAGACATTGAATAGCTTTATTGTGTTGTAAAGGGTTTAAGTTTCAAAGATTAATATTTGAGGGAGGAGGGTTGGGAGGTGCTTTCGGGAGGAATGTTGTCCTCGAGGAAGGTTCAAGTGGATTAGCGAACCACGGGGAGTTAGCTTCCATGGTTTGCATCGAGGAAGAAACCGAGGGGGTGGCTAGTGAGATTGCAAGGGAGGCTGTTCTACATTATCTGAGTTGATGCATGTATGATTGGAGAGTTGGTGCTCCATCAGGTTAATGGAAACACTTTCGAGAGGAGTTGGTGCTTCAGCCTGGTTAGTTGCTAGAAAAAGGAGTTGGTGCTTCCTTCTAGTTGGTGCTAGAGAAACCCTAGGGAGTTGGTGCTTCCTTCTAGTTGGTGCTAAACAGGGGAGTTAGTGCTTCAACTTCTAGTGGGTCTTAAATGAGAGTTGAATTGCTCTCGGTAAGTTGCATCTTACTGCAGCTTGAGGTTGTAGCCTCATTATGAGTTGAATTGCTCATATGTATGATAATGTAAAGAATGTAACTATTACTTATCTTATAAAGAAAAGAGGAGTTTTACCATGGGTTTCTCGAGGAAATATCTGTCTCTGTGTTTCTCATATGTATAGTACGTCTTGAATATACCATTGTTTATTCCCCATTATTGTGATCATCATTTAGTGTTTATTAAGAGTTTAAAGAAGCATGATTGTTTATACGGTAACAAATGATTCACCTCGAGTTGTCCAACAAGTGTAAGCATGCATGTTCATATAAAGTCCAATGCATATCCTGATCCTCTTCTTGTTTCTTTTCTTGTACTACCATCAAACTTATCCATTCACGATTCTTGTACTACCATCGGGCTTATCCATTCTGATTCTTCGACTAGTTCGATGATGAAGGCCTCGAGCATCCTATCGATCTCGTCTTTAACTTTATGTTTGTAGATGGGGTTCAGTCCATATGGTCGTTGTTTAATGGGTCTCGCATTAGGTTTGAGTGGTCTCTTCATTTCTCCTAATTCTCCAGCTATTCCTTTCATCTCTGTAAAGGTTGTGGGAAAATGGTCATTGTATTCACGCAACAATTATGTGATGCTTTCTAGTGTCTATTCGTCCCAGTAATCTCCAATGCTGGCCATTTTGGGTTGTTCAGCGGTCCCTGTGTTAACCTTCTTGATCTTGATTTCCAGAGATATGACCTCTAATTCTAAAGGTGGTCCTTCCACATCTCTCTCACCTTCGACTTCTTCAATCTAAATATCGCGTGAATCATCTTCATCTAGTGCTTCCTCCTATACATGGTAGCATGACAACAATTCCTTGACTGTCTGCTTATTTCGTTGTTATACCTCTGTGATAACTTCCACTTCTAATTTTGTAATGAATATGACATCTCCGATCCATTTCAGGGCCGTTTCTATGTTGGGGTGCTCATGCTCGAATGAGAAAGTGACTATAAAGTTTTGTTGGAGTGTCGTCCTTGTCTTGGTTCCTTTTCGCATTTCCTGGTCTATATATTAATTCGTTGGTATGCCTTATAAAGTATGAATGAAGTGGTGAGAACATTCTTCTGGTGGCGTCATTTTCCATAGTGTTTTACTTGCCTCCAAGTGTTCTGTTGGTATTCCTAGTCCATCATATTTTTGTCGGTTGTTCCATATCTGTTCTGCACCGAACCTTATGCGCAGTAATCATTTGCATTGGTACCAATCTATGATAGTCTCTTTGTGCGCACCCCGCCATCTTGCGGGTGTAGCCTTTAGTGATAAATATAGTGTTAATAGTCTATAGTTCTCTAATACTTCATCTTCGTATTGTGTCAAGAAATTTTCCAAATCATTTAGCCCGTGAAAACTGGGTGGTTCTCTAATTTTTGTGCCAAGCGATCTTACTGCGCAGTCTATTCTTGCACACCTTCTTGTGGATACTTCGTGTAGTCTTTGCTGCCATTTTTCTAACCCAGTGTCTGAGTCTGTTGTGCATGAAGTAATTCTCCACTAACTGAGTACCCCGTCTGCAGTTGGGTTTATATAGTCCGCATCGCCCGCAGTTGTTATGTACAATTGGTTGATTTCATCTAGATCTAGACAAGTGGGTTCTACAAACCTCTCTCCTTCTGATGGTTCGAGTGGGGCTATAACCCTGTAGTCTCCCGACTCAAATGTCATTTTTCTGGTTTTCAAGTTAATTATGGCATGGTTTTCGAACGCCCAATCCAGACCAAGTAACATTGGGTAAGGTGTTGTACCGTCTACTATTTCGATGACTTCAAAGTCTGCCTTAGTGCGCACGCCATCTAGATCTACAGTCACTCCTTTGAGTCTACCTATTGGTAGGACTCTATGTTGATTTGCTAGTTTTAATTGTATAGTTGAGTATCCCAGTGTAGGTTATCCCATGCATTTCCATGTGGTTTTTGGTAGTACGTTCACCTCGGATCCTAGATCTAGTATAATATCTCCCATGTTGAAATCCCCAATGTTAGCATTGATTCTAAATTCTATACTTGTTCTTCTTCTTGTGTGTAGGTGGTTGACAGTTTTCAATTTTGGATTATGTTTCGTCTCGCTGCTACATTTCTCTAAGATGTTTTGCAATACTTTGATAAAGGATCACTTAACATTTTGATGCATGATTGCAAAAAGTCTTTGATAGTACTTACTTGTTCCTTAGGTTGTACTCTGTTGGTATGGTCCAGTGATGGAGGCATGTCATATTCCAGAGCTTCCTTATTCTGTTGTGCAGTCAGTGCTATGTATTTCTTCTGGGATTCTTGTCGAGCTTCTGTAAAGATCTCCTTTTCCTTTTGTGCGTCGAACTGCTTCTTGGGGTCAGGGTTCTTCTTTACCCATTGGTTTTGCGCTGGGTCCTGTCGAACTGCATCGTTTCCTGTTTTCGTTCTTCTTCGAGTGACTATGTTAATGTTTCATCCATCATCCCTTGCTTCAGCTGAAATCCACTGAACATTCTGGCTATTTTGGTTCCTTTTTTACTAGATCTTTACGAGTAGTGTCGGACATTCCTCTGTATCGTGGTCTGAAACGCGAAAATACATACAGGTCGTTGGTGGTAGTGGGAATTCCCGTGCATAATGTCCTGGTTGCTGGAAATTGTGACATGTGATTGGTCCTCTCCCACGTCTGAAACCTCCTCTGGCTCGGCATGTTCCTCTATAGGTTGTGCGATCACCTCGTGGCGCGTTATATTGTGGTCCCTAATTATACTGCGCGGTATTGTACTGGGGTTGTGCTGGGTTGTATTTCGGTTGCACGTTATTATAAGGTTGTTGCGCAGTATTATACTATTGTTGTGCAGTGTTGTATGGTGTTGGGGCTTGAGTGAACTGTGGTGTTTCCTACCCAGTCATCATTTCTTCCTGTACCTTGTATGCGTTTGAGGTTCTTTCCCGCATTAGCTCCATAGTTCTGCAATCTTTGTCGTCGTGTCCGACTGACTTGCAAAAGGTGCAATATGAGTTCGTTGGGACTGTTTGGTATTTCTGCATCATCGTGAAATGGTAAGGGTCATGACCCAGTTTCTTGCAGATTTCACACCATAATCCCCCTTGTGGTAGCGGGTTTGGCATCCTTGTTGCCATATACTGCGCGAACGTCGGACATTCATTTTTGTGGTGTCCTTATGTCCTTCATGTGGTACACCAAACAGCTTCTCGTTTGTCCTTGTTCTTATTCTGGTTTAGCTGAAATGTTAAGTTCTTCAGATCCTCTTTCAGTTCTTCGATAGACGAGTCCGTCTGCTGGTACTGATTCTCTTCCAATTGCAAGGTTGCCTGCAGAGCCTCTGCTTTTGTCTGAAACTTTTGTTGTCATAGTGGATATTTTAAGTGTGGCAGTAGTGAGTTGGCAAACAGGTGTCGATGTTGCGTCTCAGTCATAAGGTATTTTAACTTCCCTTTTAATCGCTTGAATCTTTGATCAATCTCCCATACCGATTCTCATGGTTTCTGTCTTATCTCAATCATCTCATTCATATACTGATCCTCTGAGCTCAGCTTCTGAAACTCATTTATTAATAGTTTCTTAATTTCATCCAGTGTCCTTGTCGTCCTGAGAGCATTGTTCGTGTCTAGACTCATGTACTAGTCTAGTGCACGGTCTCTTAGCGTGATCGCTAGTTGCGTGAGTTTGGTGTTTTCATCAGTGATCTACTTTGCTTCCCAAATCTTGGCACAAATGAATAGATGCTTCTCAGGGTCTTCTGCTGCTTCTCCTCGAAACTTTGGTAATCTGGTAGTAGGGTCATGTCCTTCCATTATGAGTATTGAACTACTGCCTCCTTCATGCGGTGTGGATACTTGACTAAGATTACCTGAACTGGCTCCTCCAGTTGTCACTCCTTGTACTTCCTGCTATCGGACTTCCTATGAACTTTAGTTGCCTAAATGGTGGTGTTCTCTGTGGTGTATTGGTCGCACATGGGTTTATGGGTTCCACACTGACATTGATATGAAAGGGGTGGTTGTCTTCTCCTCCCGTTCTTGGGCCTCTTGTTTTCCTCTCATAGGTGGCGTGCAGGATTTCCTCAATTTTCTCCACAGCCTGCAGATCCTCTACCTCTTCCTCATCACTTGCCAAGCCCTCCCTTTCGGCTATGGCTCTCTTCTTGGTGTTTATCTTATATTGGTAGGGTTCTCTGCTACGCGTCGTTCCTAATGATGCCAAGATCCACTTGAACCAGTCGCCATCCATCGAGATCAGGTCCAAGGGTTCCTCCTCCTTCTTCTCTTTATCCTGCCCTCCTTCCATTCCTCATCTTTCTGTCAGTGCTTCCCCCCTTCCCCCATGCATACAAGGAATTCTAACTGTCTGATTCCATTGTCATTAAACCTTTGTTATATGGCAGTATCTTTATAAAAGTATACAAGGATCGAATATACCTCCCTCTGGGTCTTCATAGAAATTCTTGCCCGGTTGTGCTGTATGACTTTGTTGTGTCTACCGCAAACTCTGTGATGAATACTGCCACAATATTGTGAAGCCAAAAGTCTACTACGTGGTTGAATTTTTTGTTCACATGTTGCAGCTGTTGAATCTATACTAGATTCCAATCTAGCTATCGAATGTGGTTCGTCGGGTGATTATCCGTTAACCTTAAGATCCACTCCTGTAGTAGATGCGAAAAATCACAGAAAAAGATTTCATGTAAATCCCTAAACACGTATTTATCCAGGTATCTGCGTGGTGTGATTCTAGGGTTTCTATTGTCTTTGTGTGCAAATTCTAGCTCTTTAGTTCTCAACTAGCCCTCAATTTCTTCTCTCGTGTGGTTCCAAGGTCTCCACATTCCCTTCTAATGGCTCATTGTTTGTTCGATGCTTCGTGTCCACTCTATCTCATCTACTCAGTACCATCTTGTTCCTCTTAACACAGCAAAGGAACCATTTGCTGGTTTTTATCAACTCCCTTCTCAGGTTATATAAGTTATTGACCCAAGGTTCATGTCATTCGGGGTTCCAACAAAGCCTCTAACTATCAGCCCTCCTGGTAAACCAGAAGGCAACGCAGCGCCCGGAAGGTACTGTGCAGTCTCACCCGAGATAGCTATAGATGGTTGACTGTAAGACTCATGTGTTTACGTTCTAGGACAGAGTAGTGGATAAAGGGTTTCTTGATCAAGGCCCTGTTCTACGAACTGTTAATGTAATCTACTTGTTCCTAGGAATCACATGCATATAACTCAAAATATAAACAGATTCTAATAATGAATTTGGTTATTCCTCAATCGTAATCATCTATTGCTTTAAAAATATGAAAAAATTCAACACATTACACAGATATTACCGTGGTTCACCCCTCCTAGGCTACGTCCACAAAGATTTGGCTCTTGGCTCTTTTATTATGGTAGTTCTTGATTTCCTTGCACCACGTGCTTACAGTTCTCCACAAAAGTGGGTAAGATCTATGTGAGGGGAACTAGATCGCACCAGGCTCTACAGCCTATGGTCTAATCCTCAGATCTACCTTCCCTCATATCTTTCTTGCTCAACAGCTTACAACACTCAGTTCATACAACTCAAAACCCTTCACGTATCACCAACAACAATACTCGGAAAAATCACTCAATAACAATCGTAATCCTCACAAAAACTAATCTAAAATCAACAACCCTATATGATACTTTTGTATCTATATTTATACATTTCGGGCTCTTCAGCCACTTACATAATATTACCAAAACCCTAACCCTTCTTACGCTAGGTTTTTCTCCCATGCGTATGTTGTTCTTCCTCCAGTTGTCGCTTTCCTCTATGCACACTTTCTTGCATTCACGCATGCTGATATTTTGCTAGTTTTCACTTCCTGTACGCTTTCTTTCCCATGATCATCCTTCTTTCCACTTCGACCTGGTGCCAACAATGTGCACTAGAGCAATAGATCTACGCACAGAGCTTTCTCTTTTTTTCAATTCTCAGCAATCACAGTTTCAGGTCCTGGCAACTCCACCATTTGTTGGCACAGGGGCAGACCCAGGGTTCAACGCTTCAACAGTGAACCAATAAAACCCTAACTACTGGCCCTTTCAGCAACACCTGCGAAGCATATGAATTCTCACCCAAGGTAGAGGCATGAGGGGTTGTAGGACTCAGGTGTCTATAAACAAGCTAGGACAAAGATCTGTGATTACAACACTTAACAGAGGAATCAGCCAACAACATGCATTAGATTATGAGTCTCATTCACATCGTAGATTAACCCTTATTACATATCAGCACAATGGCAATCAAGATAAAGTACTTACAATCACTTAGCACATAGCATTAGCTCAGATCTAGCATTCATACTACCAATAAGCACTAAGAAACAACATTAGATGCATTCATCCTACATTATATCATAGAACTAAGCGGATAACCACATAAACAACATCGCACAAAGCACATCAAGACACAGGATATACGTGGTTTACCCCAGTGTGGGGCTACGTCCACCAACTTCTTGTTCTTTATTCGTCTTCAATATTCTTACAGTCATTTGCTCCTGTGCACAAAGCCACAAATCCCAACTCCGTAGAGGACAGGATATCTGCGAGCTGTGCACCAGATCCTCCTTCCCAAAACCAGGTCAAGGCACAGAGCCAACTCCTTAGTAGCACAGAGCAACTTACGAAACACTTGCACTTAGCTCCACAAGCCTTAACATACTCTTTTCACAAAGCCAACTATTCATGCACTAAGCCAACTGCTACTTCTTACATCGCTTGCACTAAGCTTCTACTACTTTCTACATTACATTCCTTCCTATATATACTTTTACAAAAAGGCCTAAACATGGGTAAACCCATGGGCCGACATCCCATAATTTGTTACATAAACCCTAGTAAACCTTTTGTTGGGTCCACAATTCTGCAAAATATGTGAGACCCCGTGATCTCATCTCCGCCTGGTTGCTCCATCTTCGACCAGTCTGTCGAAGTCCCAAAAGTGGTCAAACACGACCAATGTTTCCTCAAAACTTGGTCAAGGGACGACATTTCTCTATTGATTTAGTGTCAGGAGCTTCCCCAATGTCAAAAACACCTTACCGAATGAGTACGCCAAATTTAAAAGAATTACAAATGGAGTTGGAGGAATTGTTGAAGAAAGGGTACATACGTCCAAGTGTTTCACCTTGGGGAGCACCAATATTCTTTGTCAAAATGAATGATGGAACTTTGAGGTTGTGTATCAACTTTCGACAGCTGAATAAGTCCATTGTGAAGAACAAGTATCCTCTACCCATAATTGATGACCTATTTGATCAGCTAAGAGGAGCAAAGATATTTTCAAAGATAGACTTGAGTTCAGGATACCATCAGGTAAGAATCAAGGTAGAAGACATCCATAAAACAACCTTCAGAACTAGGTATGGGCATTATGAATTTGTAGTGGTGCCATTTGTATTGACCAATGCACCAGTTATCTTTATGTGCTTAATGAATGGCATATTCAGAAACTATTTGGATACGTTTGTCATAGTATTCCTAGATGACATACTTGTCTATTCCAAGTCTGAAGAGGAACATGAACATCACCTAAGAATGGTATTGCAAGTGATGAGAGAACAGCGATTGTATGCCAAGCTAAGTGTTCGTTTTACCAAAAATAGATCCATTACTTGGGGCACGTTGTTTCAGAACATGGTATAGTAGTAGATCCGAAGAATATTGAAGCCATTAGAGGATGGCCAGCACCCAGGAATGTTTCAGAAGTCGGATATTTTATGGGGTTAGTTGGTTACTACAGAAGGTTCATAGCAGAGTTCTCTAAGATTTCTCATCCCATCACTTCTTTGCAAAAGAAGGGAATGAAATTTGAATGGACATCTGAGTGTGAAGAGAATTTTAATCTGTTGAAGGAATTACTTACTAATGCACCTGTGTTAAAGATTGTTGACCCAAATGAAAGTTTTGGGGTATGCACAGATGCATGTAAGGAAGGGCTTGGTGGAGTCCTCACTCCAAATGGACATTTCATTGATTATGAGTCCAGAAAGATTAAGTAACATGAGAGGAACTATGCCAGACGTGACTTGGAGCTTGTTGTCATTGTTCACGCATTGAATATGTGGAGGCATTATCTCATAGGAAAGAGATTTTAATTAAGAACAGACCATAGTGGTTTGAAGTATTTTTTTTAACAGCCAACTTTGAATGCCGGGAAAACAAGATGGCTAGAATTTTTAAGTGAATATGACTTTGATATCAAGCATATCAAAGGAAAATAAAATAAAATTGTCGATGCACTTAGTAGAAGAGTGCATCTCATGCATGCTACATTTTTCAGTATGCATCAATTGGACTTGAAAAGCGTAATTTTAGATGTTGTTGTTATAGATTAGCATTACCTACAAGTAAAAGAAATCTTACAACAAGGAGATGTACAACAGAAAATGAAAGAGTATGAGATGAAGGAATATGGATTACTTATGCATAAAAATAGAATTTATGTTCCTAGTTCCGAAGAACTTAGGAATCTAGTATTAAAATAAATGCATAATGTTCCATATGTTGGACATCCTGGTTACCAGAAAACGATTACAGTAGTAAGAAGCCAATTCTTTTGGCCAGGAATGAAAAAGGATGTTGTTGATTACATCGCTAGATGTATGGAATGTCAGAAAGTGAAGGTTAAGCATAGGCATCCAGCGGATTTGCTACAACCATTTCCAATTCCAAAGAAGAAATGGGAAGTGATAACCATTGATTTTATAACTAAATTACCCAAGACAAAAAGACAACATGATTCAATCATGGTAGTGGTTAATAAATTGACAATGGTTGTTCATTGTGTTCCTGTGAAAACAACTCATACAGTAGCTAATACTGCATAAATTTACATGAGGGAGATTGTTAGGTTGCATGGGATACCTAGGACAATTGTCTCAGACAGAGAGACAAAGGTTACTTCAAATTTCTAGAAGGGATTATTTAAAGGATTTGGTACAAATCTAAACTTTAGCACAACATACCATCCGTAGTGAGATGGGAAAACAGAGAGGGTCAACCGAGTAATTGAAGACATGTTGAGAATGTATGTGATGGATAAGCCATCTAAGTGGGAAGATTACTTTCACTTGGTTGATTTTTCCTATAATAATGGGTATCAAGATTCATTGAAAATGAGCCCATTTGAAGCTTTGTATGGTAGGAAATGCAATACTCCAGTGAGTTGGGACAACCTTGCAAACAGAGTGGTATTTGGGCGAGAGTTGCTCAAGGAAATGGAAGACCAAATGGTTAAGATTAAGAAAAATTTAAAGGCCACTCAGGATAGACAGAAATTTTATGCAGATAAGAATAGGACAGCAAGAGAATTTAAAGTGGGGGAGCATGTGCTTTTGAAAGTAAAGCCTAAGAAGAGCTCTTTGAAGTTGGGTAGTTGTACAAAGTTGGCAACGAAATTATGTGGTCCATTTGAGATATTGGACAGAATAGGACCAGTTGCATACATGCTTGCATTGCCTGCTTCCATGAATGTGCATAATATATTTCATGTCTCTTTGCTAAAGAAATATGTACATGATCATAACCATGTTATTGATTGGCATATGATTCAAGTAGAGGCAGAGGGAGACTTTCAGGTCCAGCCAGTGCGAATATTGGACAGACAAGTCAAAATTCTCTGGAATCGACCTATAGAGTTGGTAAAAGTTCAGTGGACCTGCTACGGCCCTGAAGATGCTACCTGGGAGAATGAAGATTCCATGCGGGCAGAGTACCCGCATTTTTTTGAATAAATTTTGGAATTTTGATTCTTGTTTTGTATATGCACTGAGGACAGTGCCAAAATAAGTGGGAGGGGATGTAACACCCTGGGTTTTGAGCCCCGTATTAAATAATGTATTTGTTAAGTGTTGAGAGGTCAAAGTGCCCAAACAATTAAAAGAGGTCAATGTGCCTAAGAAATGTAATGTTTTGATCATTATTAATAATAAATACATCGTTGGCTACTAGAAGGACAAGGACTAGAGTTATAGGGGGCTATGATTCCACAAGAGAGGGGGCTTGAGGGGCTAAGTGTTTATTTCATTTTTTAATTACCCATTTTGTTTAATGGGAGAAATCAATTACATGAGCTTCTTGGGGGAAGGCCATGAGGTTCTTGACTCCCAAGAGTTACATAAATATGTATGTGGTTTGTTGGGGGGTTTTGTTCTCTCTCTCACTCTCGTTCTCGTTCTTGTTCTACTGTTGGTCGCCTCACTCATTCACTCACTCATTCATTCATTCACGCATGCACTATGTTTCTCTCTATTCACACCTTCCATGGAGATCTCACTCCATTCATTTATGTCACCCACTCATATTTCATCATCTGTGTCTTGGCTTGGGAAAGGAAGATGAACTGTTGAAGAACATCCATGGTATTGTTGGTTGTAGAGATTACTGGTGTAATCCAGCCATGATTTGAGGTCTGCATGTATGAGATTCTTTGGCCTGTGTCCAGTTTTTCTCACAGCTGCGAGTCTTGAGAGTCTCAGCATGGAGATTCTGGATCAGTTTCACTAAATCCCTGGAAGGAGAAGGACAGCATGAGGGACTACGTGGCAGAGAAGAGAGAGGGTCCATTCTCTTGGGTTGTGCAAATTGGGTAGAAGAGAGTTGGGTACTTGGATTGTTGTGGGTGTTGGGAAGCCTGTGAGAGCTTGAGTGCTGACTGGTTTGGGAAGCCAAGTAACACTTTGGAACCATCCTTATGGATTCATAGCCCTGGCTCAGGGGTGACATTGTTGTTGAGACTTGGAACAACAATGTCTACGGTTGGGTGGAATGTCCTTGGTCTGCAGCCAATTGGTGTCTTCTTTTATAAAAGATAAGTGATCTATGTTATGGCATTATTTACTTGTGTATGATTTATCCCACTGTGTATTTATTTATCGTTGAATTCAATCTTTAGAATATGCACGCTTGTTGGTTATTGTTGTGCATGTCATTTAGTTCCTTTATTTTATGTATCTTTGTTAATTTGAAAGGTATCTGTAAGAGAAAGAAGTCTGAGAGCGGGCTTGAAGTAGCGTAATCCGGCCTGCGGGTGGCTGGGTATGTTACAATTCACCTAACTGGTCCATTCCTCTTACATTAAACAGAGTGAAACCTCGAGAGAATGAGTATGCCCTAGGGAATGATTGTCTGGACCATTTCCTATGGAAATTATTGTCTTGCACCAACCTCCAAAATGGATCATTCTTCGAAACTGCTCACAACTGTGAACTTCGAAAGAATGACTACCCGACAAGGCGGACCATTCTACTTGACCACTACTCAGAGTGACTGCCAAGAAGAATGATTGTCCTAGACCATTCCTCCACACTGGCCACAAGGGGAATCCTTGTCTATGGTACATCAGCAATATATTGGACCATTTTCATTACGAAAATAATTGTCCGATCTGGACCATTTTCCAAACTGGAAAATGATTGTCTGTCAAAAATATCGAACCACTTTCCAGACTGGAAAGGAACTACCCAACCTAGACTATTTTCCGAACTGGAAAATGACTGTCCATAAATCAATAACATATCAGTGCTCCCTCCCAACGTGGGAGTAATCACTTCCTTTTTTCAATAAAGAAGTCATCTCCACAAACCCCATCTTGTCCCTTAAGTACACAAACTTTTCATCTTGGATAGAAGCTTTACCAAAATCTCTGATATTTGCTCATATGTGGAGATATACTGGAGAACCACTTCTCCCCTTTGGAATTTATTATGGAGAGTAAAATCCTTGATCTCAATGTGCTTCAACCTGTCATGGAACACTGGGTTCTCTGAAAGCTTCACATAGCTTTGATCATCACAATATATCACGGTAGAATTCAACACCCGATCAGAAAATCCAAAAACCAACTTACGGATCCATATTGCTTTCGTACAAGCATCACAAGCTGCAATATACTATGCTTTTGTAGTGTTGAGTGCAACAAAATTTTGTTTCCTGCTAGCCCATGACATCGTGGCAAAGCTCAAACTGAAACATATCCAAGTAGCACTTCTTTTGTCATCTGCACTCCCTGCCCAATCTGAATCTATAAATCCATGTGGTTGTATATCATAACTCAAACGTCCCACAAGGCAAATATTTGGCTGAGTATTCTCCAAATACATTAACGAGCCAATCAATTGTTAATACAGAGATGGGTCTATCGGATCAAAGTCTCTCAACTTCTTCAAATCTGTCATCATGGGAATTTTCCATGGATTTGCAATCCATCATCCCGGACTTCTGAAAAACCATTTCAATATACTTCATTTGCCATAGGAAGTTTTCAACACGCTTTTGTTGTACATGAGAGGCTTTGCACCAAGTTTCTTTGAATCCATACAAGGTCTTCTTCCATATGCATATAAGGGTCTCTTTCTCGTATACCTCAAAACCTTGAGGTTTCTCTACATACGCTTCTTCTTCAAATACTTTGTTGAGAAGAACAATCTTTGCATTTATCTAATGTAAACTCCAACCCATGGATACTGCAGGAGAAATAATGGCTCAGGTAGAGGTAATTCTGGTTACTGGAACAAGCTTTCATCATAGTCTTCTACCTCCTCCTGGGAAAACCCTCTAGCCCTGAGTCTTGCCTTGTATCTATCAATGCTCAAGTATTTTTCACAATTTCTCACAGACATTGTTCTTCATCATAGCTTCCTTCCATTCCTTCTTCTTGACTTCTTCTAGTGGATTCAAACTGGTTCAATTGATTGTTCTGAATTTTTCTTTCTTTATTGGAATCTTCATGTTCTTCCTCGTGTTTTTCTTCAATGTTGGAGTCCATGGAATATTCTATAGATTACATGCTCTTATTTCCTGAAGGCTCCAATCTTCCATCATAGGAACATAAATGTAGATGGACAAACAAGGATATTCAAGGCTTCTTTTCGAAGAAGACTTCTTCTAGAGTCAATTTGAACACATGTTGCTTATCATGGTTGCTACTTCCAATGAAGAACATGGACAGATACTTCATGGTATTCATGGATTCTTGTAACGACCCTTGATTATAAATTATAATTAATTTAATAAGGTAATCCTAAAGGATTAGCTAAATTATAATTATTTATTAAAATAACCTTAACTAATTATTTATTATTAATT